>CAXIWQ010000419.1:0-35524 GCA_964036275.1 Litoditis marina | reverse complement strand
TTCAATTTTCAACACAATATAACCGAGATTTGACCGTTTTAAAAATTTAAAATGGAAAACCATCCCCAGCCTCTTATATACAATGCAATATGTCTTTTTTGTCACGGCCGACCGACACGCGTGTGGGACAGCCGAGCCGAAATAGAAAACATATAACAAACTTGCTTAAAAATTGATATTTTAAAAATACTTTTTTTGATTCGTATCTGAATCGAAAGAACTCACGAACAGTTACATTTTAAACTGTGTAATATCGCGCACGCGCGCACGCGACGCGACAAAAATTTTGAAAGTAGGTTTTATCGGACAAAAATTGGAGAACGGATGTAATCATACTTGCTGAAGCCGAATACTATTTTAAATTTTTGAACACGCGTGCACGCGACGCGACAGAATTCTTAAAAATGGTACAAAAACGTACGAAACTCGACGAACGGGTGTAGTTAACACAACTTTCAAAATGTACATGTCGGACGTGAAAATTTTTTGCGTTGTGGCTATTGAACAAATGCACACAACATATCATCCAGAGACTTTTTTGAGTGCACCATTTCGCATCTTCGAATCTCAAATTTTAAAAATTTCCGGAACGTGAAATGTTTAAACTTCAAAGCTTGATAAAAGGGTCGTGCAAAATCAAACGGGCCAAAAAATCATGTACTACTAATCTACAACGAGCTATTCCGTCCAAATCACTCACTTACACCTACCATTATTTAACACTAATATTGATTATCGATTATTTACCTAGGGCGTTTTCAACAAAAATTTCACTTTCAAAACGTGTTTTTCTCCAAAAACGCCCCCCTAACTCCTATTTTGAACACAACTTTTCCATAGCAGAATTTTGTGATCTACATTTTAACGTGCGCGAAATTTGCATAAATAGTCTCTTTCGCCCGTAAATTGGACAATACGGACCAAAAATCCGTTATTTTTGATTTGGGAGCTTCGTTTTTGTTGGAATCGTCTAATTTTTGAAATACCACATGAGAACCCTTTTCGAAATCTACCATGAACTTTTGAACGGAAACTGTGCACGAAATCGTGCATTATTCGTGCACTCGTTCCGTACCTTGATGCACGATTAAAATCGTACAATTTAACACACACCAATGTGTTTCTCATACTCGATTTACCCTATGATAGAGACATATTCAATTTTCAACACAATATAACCGAGATTTGACCGTTTTAAAAATTTAAAATGGAAAACCATCCCCAGCCTCTTATATACAATGCAATATGTCTTTTTTGTCACGGCCGACCGACACGCGTGTGGGACAGCCGAGCCGAAATAGAAAACATATAACAAACTTGCTTAAAAATTGATATTTTAAAAATACTTTTTTTGATTCGTATCTGAATCGAAAGAACTCACGAACAGTTACATTTTAAACTGTGTAATATCGCGCACGCGCGCACGCGACGCGACAAAAATTTTGAAAGTAGGTTTTATCGGACAAAAATTGGAGAACGGATGTAATCATACTTGCTGAAGCCGAATACTATTTTAAATTTTTGAACACGCGTGCACGCGACGCGACAGAATTCTTAAAATGGTACAAAAACGTACGAAACTCGACGAACGGGTGTAGTTAACACAACTTTCAAAATGTACATGTCGGACGTGAAAATTTTTTGCGTTGTGGCTATTGAACAAATGCACACAACATATCATCCAGAGACTTTTTTGAGTGCACCATTTCGCATCTTCGAATCTCAAATTTTAAAAATTTCCGGAACGTGAAATGTTTAAACTTCAAAGCTTGATAAAAGGGTCGTGCAAAATCAAACGGGCCAAAAAATCATGTACTACTAATCTACAACGAGCTATTCCGTCCAAATCACTCACTTACACCTACCATTATTTAACACTAATATTGATTATCGATTATTTACCTAGGGCGTTTTCAACAAAAATTTCACTTTCAAAACGTGTTTTTCTCCAAAAACGCCCCCCTAACTCCTATTTTGAACACAACTTTTCCATAGCAGAATTTTGTGATCTACATTTTAACGTGCGCGAAATTTGCATAAATAGTCTCTTTCGCCCGTAAATTGGACAATACGGACCAAAAATCCGTTATTTTTGATTTGGGAGCTTCGTTTTTGTTGGAATCGTCTAATTTTGAAATACCACATGAGAACCCTTTTCGAAATCTACCATGAACTTTTGAACGGAAACTGTGCACGAAATCGTGCATTATTCGTGCACTCGTTCCGTACCTTGATGCACGATTAAAATCGTACAATTTAACACACACCAATGTGTTTCTCATACTCGATTTACCCTATGATAGAGACATATTCAATTTTCAACACAATATAACCGAGATTTGACCGTTTTAAAATTTAAAATGGAAAACCATCCCCAGCCTCTTATATACAATGCAATATGTCTTTTTTGTCACGGCCGACCGACACGCGTGTGGGACAGCCGAGCCGAAATAGAAAACATATAACAAACTTGCTTAAAAATTGATATTTTAAAAATACTTTTTTTGATTCGTATCTGAATCGAAAGAACTCACGAACAGTTACATTTTAAACTGTGTAATATCGCGCACGCGCGCACGCGACGCGACAAAAATTTTGAAAGTAGGTTTTATCGGACAAAAATTGGAGAACGGATGTAATCATACTTGCTGAAGCCGAATACTATTTTAAATTTTTGAACACGCGTGCACGCGACGCGACAGAATTCTTAAAATGGTACAAAAACGTACGAAACTCGACGAACGGGTGTAGTTAACACAACTTTCAAAATGTACATGTCGGACGTGAAAATTTTTTGCGTTGTGGCTATTGAACAAATGCACACAACATATCATCCAGAGACTTTTTTGAGTGCACCATTTCGCATCTTCCAATCTCAAATTTTAAAAATTTCCGGAACGTGAAATGTTTAAACTTCAAAGCTTGATAAAAGGGTCGTGCAAAATCAAACGGGCCAAAAAATCATGTACTACTAATCTACAACGAGCTATTCCGTCCAAATCACTCACTTACACCTACCATTATTTAACACTAATATTGATTATCGAATTATTTACCTAGGGCGTTTTCAACAAAAATTTCACTTTCAAAACGTGTTTTTCTCCAAAAACGCCCCCCTAACTCCTATTTTGAACACAACTTTTCCATAGCAGAATTTTGTGATCTACATTTTAACGTGCGCGAAATTTGCATAAATAGTCTCTTTCGCCCGTAAATTGGACAATACGGACCAAAAATCCGTTATTTTTGATTTGGGAGCTTCGTTTTTGTTGGAATCGTCTAATTTTTGAAATACCACATGAGAACCCTTTTCGAAATCTACCATGAACTTTTGAACGGAAACTGTGCACGAAATCGTGCATTATTCGTGCACTCGTTCCGTACCTTGATGCACGATTAAAATCGTACAATTTAACACACACCAATGTGTTTCTCATACTCGATTTACCCTATGATAGAGACATATTCAATTTTCAACACAATATAACCGAGATTTGACCGTTTTAAAATTTAAAATGGAAAACCATCCCCAGCCTCTTATATACAATGCAATATGTCTTTTTTGTCACGGCCGACCGACACGCGTGTGGGACAGCCGAGCGAAATAGAAAACATATAACAAACTTGCTTAAAAATTGATATTTTAAAAATACTTTTTTTGATTCGTATCTGAATCGAAAGAACTCACGAACAGTTACATTTTAAACTGTGTAATATCGCGCACGCGCGCACGCGACGCGACAAAAATTTTGAAAGTAGGTTTTATCGGACAAAAATTGGAGAACGGATGTAATCATACTTGCTGAAGCCGAATACTATTTTAAATTTTTGAACACGCGTGCACGCGACGCGACAGAATTCTTAAAATGGTACAAAAACGTACGAAACTCGACGAACGGGTGTAGTTAACACAACTTTCAAAATGTACATGTCGGACGTGAAAATTTTTTGCGTTGTGGCTATTGAACAAATGCACACAACATATCATCCAGAGACTTTTTTGAGTGCACATTTCGCATCTTCGAATCTCAAATTTTAAAAATTTCCGGAACGTGAAATGTTTAAACTTCAAAGCTTGATAAAAGGGTCGTGCAAAATCAAACGGGCCAAAAATCATGTACTACTAATCTACAACGAGCTATTCCGTCCAAATCACTCACTTACACCTACCATTATTTAACACTAATATTGATTATCGATTATTTACCTAGGGCGTTTTCAACAAAATTTCACTTTCAAAACGTGTTTTTCTCCAAAAACGCCCCCCTAACTCCTATTTTGAACACAACTTTTCCATAGCAGAATTTTGTGATCTACATTTTAACGTGCGCGAAATTTGCATAAATAGTCTCTTTCGCCCGTAAATTGGACAATACGGACCAAAAATCCGTTATTTTTGATTTGGGAGCTTCGTTTTTGTTGGAATCGTCTAATTTTTGAAATACCACATGAGAACCCTTTTCGAAATCTACCATGAACTTTTGAACGGAAACTGTGCACGAAATCGTGCATTATTCGTGCACTCGTTCCGTACCTTGATGCACGATTAAAATCGTACAATTTAACACACACCAATGTGTTTCTCATACTCGATTTACCCTATGATAGAGACATATTCAATTTTCAACACAATATAACCGAGATTTGACCGTTTTAAAAATTTAAAATGGAAAACCATCCCAGCCTCTTATATACAATGCAATATGTCTTTTTTGTCACGGCCGACCGACACGCGTGTGGGACAGCCGAGCCGAAATAGAAAACATATAACAAACTTGCTTAAAAATTGATATTTAAAAATACTTTTTTTGATTCGTATCTGAATCGAAAGAACTCACGAACAGTTACATTTTAAACTGTGTAATATCGCGCACGCGCGCACGCGACGCGACAAAAATTTTGAAAGTAGGTTTTATCGGACAAAAATTGGAGAACGGATGTAATCATACTTGCTGAAGCCGAATACTATTTTAAATTTTTGAACACGCGTGCACGCGACGCGACAGAATTCTTAAAATGGTACAAAAACGTACGAAACTCGACGAACGGGTGTAGTTAACACAACTTTCAAAATGTACATGTCGGACGTGAAAATTTTTTGCGTTGTGGCTATTGAACAAATGCACACAACATATCATCCAGAGACTTTTTTGAGTGCACCATTTCGCATCTTCGAATCTCAAATTTTAAAAATTTCCGGAACGTGAAATGTTTAAACTTCAAGCTTGATAAAAGGGTCGTGCAAAATCAAACGGGCCAAAAAATCATGTACTACTAATCTACAACGAGCTATTCCGTCCAAATCACTCACTTACACCTACCATTATTTAACACTAATATTGATTATCGATTATTTACCTAGGGCGTTTTCAACAAAAATTTCACTTTCAAAACGTGTTTTTCTCCAAAAACGCCCCCCTAACTCCTATTTTGAACACAACTTTTCCATAGCAGAATTTTGTGATCTACATTTTAACGTGCGCGAAATTTGCATAAATAGTCTCTTTCGCCCGTAAATTGGACAATACGGACCAAAAATCCGTTATTTTTGATTTGGGAGCTTCGTTTTTGTTGGAATCGTCTAATTTTTGAAATACCACATGAGAACCCTTTTCGAAATCTACCATGAACTTTTGAACGGAAACTGTGCACGAAATCGTGCATTATTCGTGCACTCGTTCCGTACCTTGATGCACGATTAAAATCGTACAATTTAACACACACCAATGTGTTTCTCATACTCGATTTACCCTATGATAGAGACATATTCAATTTTCAACACAATATAACCGAGATTTGACCGTTTTAAAAATTTAAAATGGAAAACCATCCCCAGCCTCTTATATACAATGCAATATGTCTTTTTTGTCACGGCCGACCGACACGCGTGTGGGACAGCCGAGCCGAAATAGAAAACATATAACAAACTTGCTTAAAAATTGATATTTTAAAAATACTTTTTTTGATTCGTATCTGAATCGAAAGAACTCACGAACAGTTTACATTTTAAACTGTGTAATATCGCGCACGCGCGCACGCGACGCGACAAAAATTTTGAAAGTAGGTTTTATCGGACAAAAATTGGAGAACGGATGTAATCATACTTGCTGAAGCCGAATACTATTTTAAATTTTTGAACACGCGTGCACGCGACGCGACAGAATTCTTAAAATGGTACAAAAACGTACGAAACTCGACGAACGGGTGTAGTTAACACAACTTTCAAAATGTACATGTCGGACGTGAAAATTTTTTGCGTTGTGGCTATTGAACAAATGCACACAACATATCATCCAGAGACTTTTTTGAGTGCACCATTTCGCATCTTCGAATCTCAAATTTTAAAAATTTCCGGAACGTGAAATGTTTAAACTTCAAAGCTTGATAAAAGGGTCGTGCAAAATCAAACGGGCCAAAAAATCATGTACTACTAATCTACAACGAGCTATTCCGTCCAAATCACTCACTTACACCTACCATTATTTAACACTAATATTGATTATCGATTATTTACCTAGGGCGTTTTCAACAAAAATTTCACTTTCAAAACGTGTTTTTCTCCAAAAACGCCCCCCTAACTCCTATTTTGAACACAACTTTTCCATAGCAGAATTTTGTGATCTACATTTTAACGTGCGCGAAATTTGCATAAATAGTCTCTTTCGCCCGTAAATTGGACAATACGGACCAAAAATCCGTTATTTTTGATTTGGGAGCTTCGTTTTTGTTGGAATCGTCTAATTTTTGAAATACCACATGAGAACCCTTTTCGAAATCTACCATGAACTTTTGAACGGAAACTGTGCACGAAATCGTGCATTATTCGTGCACTCGTTCCGTACCTTGATGCACGATTAAAATCGTACAATTTAACACACACCAATGTGTTTCTCATACTCGATTTACCCTATGATAGAGACATATTCAATTTTCAACACAATATAACCGAGATTTGACCGTTTTAAAAATTTAAAATGGAAAACCATCCCCAGCCTCTTATATACAATGCAATATGTCTTTTTTGTCACGGCCGACCGACACGCGTGTGGGACAGCCGAGCCGAAATAGAAAACATATAACAAACTTGCTTAAAAATTGATATTTTAAAAATACTTTTTTTGATTCGTATCTGAATCGAAAGAACTCACGAACAGTTACATTTTAAACTGTGTAATATCGCGCACGCGCGCACGCGACGCGACAAAAATTTTGAAAGTAGGTTTTATCGGACAAAAATTGGAGAACGGATGTAATCATACTTGCTGAAGCCGAATACTATTTTAAATTTTTGAACACGCGTGCACGCGACGCGACAGAATTCTTAAAATGGTACAAAAACGTACGAAACTCGACGAACGGGTGTAGTTAACACAACTTTCAAAATGTACATGTCGGACGTGAAAATTTTTTGCGTTGTGGCTATTGAACAAATGCACACAACATATCATCCAGAGACTTTTTGAGTGCACCATTTCGCATCTTCGAATCTCAAATTTTAAAAATTTCCGGAACGTGAAATGTTTAAACTTCAAAGCTTGATAAAAGGGTCGTGCAAAATCAAACGGGCCAAAAAATCATGTACTACTAATCTACAACGAGCTATTCCGTCCAAATCACTCACTTACACCTACCATTATTTAACACTAATATTGATTATCGATTATTTACCTAGGGCGTTTTCAACAAAAATTTCACTTTCAAAACGTGTTTTTCTCCAAAAACGCCCCCCTAACTCCTATTTTGAACACAACTTTTCCATAGCAGAATTTTGTGATCTACATTTTAACGTGCGCGAAATTTGCATAAATAGTCTCTTTCGCCCGTAATTGGACAATACGGACCAAAAATCCGTTATTTTGATTTGGGAGCTTCGTTTTTGTTGGAATCGTCTAATTTTTGAAATACCACATGAGAACCCTTTTCGAAATCTACCATGAACTTTTGAACGGAAACTGTGCACGAAATCGTGCATTATTCGTGCACTCGTTCCGTACCTTGATGCACGATTAAAATCGTACAATTTAACACACACCAATGTGTTTCTCATACTCGATTTACCCTATGATAGAGACATATTCAATTTTCAACACAATATAACCGAGATTTGACCGTTTTAAAAATTTAAATGGAAAACCATCCCAGCCTCTTATATACAATGCAATATGTCTTTTTTGTCACGGCCGACCGACACGCGTGTGGGACAGCCGAGCCGAAATAGAAAACATATAACAAACTTGCTTAAAAATTGATATTTTAAAAATACTTTTTTTGATTCGTATCTGAATCGAAAGAACTCACGAACAGTTACATTTTAAACTGTGTAATATCGCGCACGCGCGCACGCGACGCGACAAAAATTTTGAAAGTAGGTTTTATCGGACAAAAATTGGAGAACGGATGTAATCATACTTGCTGAAGCCGAATACTATTTTAAATTTTTGAACACGCGTGCACGCGACGCGACAGAATTCTTAAAATGGTACAAAAACGTACGAAACTCGACGAACGGGTGTAGTTAACACAACTTTCAAAATGTACATGTCGGACGTGAAAATTTTTTGCGTTGTGGCTATTGAACAAATGCACACAACATATCATCCAGAGACTTTTTTGAGTGCACCATTTCGCATCTTCGAATCTCAAATTTTAAAAATTTCCGGAACGTGAAATGTTTAAACTTCAAAGCTTGATAAAAGGGTCGTGCAAAATCAAACGGGCCAAAAAATCATGTACTACTAATCTACAACGAGCTATTCCGTCCAAATCACTCACTTACACCTACCATTATTTAACACTAATATTGATTATCGATTATTTACCTAGGGCGTTTTCAACAAAAATTTCACTTTCAAAACGTGTTTTTCTCCAAAAACGCCCCCCTAACTCCTATTTTGAACACAACTTTTCCATAGCAGAATTTTGTGATCTACATTTTAACGTGCGCGAAATTTGCATAAATAGTCTCTTTCGCCCGTAAATTGGACAATACGGACCAAAAATCCGTTATTTTTGATTTGGGAGCTTCGTTTTTGTTGGAATCGTCTAATTTTTGAAATACCACATGAGAACCCTTTCGAAATCTACCATGAACTTTTGAACGGAAACTGTGCACGAAATCGTGCATTATTCGTGCACTCGTTCCGTACCTTGATGCACGATTAAAATCGTACAATTTAACACACACCAATGTGTTTCTCATACTCGATTTACCCTATGATAGAGACATATTCAATTTTCAACACAATATAACCGAGATTGACCGTTTTAAAAATTTAAAATGGAAAACCATCCCCAGCCTCTTATATACAATGCAATATGTCTTTTTTGTCACGGCCGACCGACACGCGTGTGGGACAGCCGAGCCGAAATAGAAAACATATAACAAACTTGCTTAAAAATGATATTTTAAAAATACTTTTTTTGATTCGTATCTGAATCGAAAGAACTCACGAACAGTTACATTTTAAACTGTGTAATATCGCGCACGCGCGCACGCGACGCGACAAAAATTTTGAAAGTAGGTTTTATCGGACAAAAATTGGAGAACGGATGTAATCATACTTGCTGAAGCCGAATACTATTTTAAATTTTTGAACACGCGTGCACGCGACGCGACAGAATTCTTAAATGGTACAAAAACGTACGAAACTCGACGAACGGGTGTAGTTAACACAACTTTCAAAATGTACATGTCGGACGTGAAAATTTTTTGCGTTGTGGCTATTGAACAAATGCACACAACATATCATCCAGAGACTTTTTTGAGTGCACCATTTCGCATCTTCGAATCTCAAATTTTAAAAATTTCCGGAACGTGAAATGTTTAAACTTCAAAGCTTGATAAAAGGGTCGTGCAAAATCAAACGGGCCAAAAAATCATGTACTACTAATCTACAACGAGCTATTCCGTCCAAATCACTCACTTACACCTACCATTATTTAACACTAATATTGATTATCGATTATTTACCTAGGGCGTTTTCAACAAAAATTTCACTTTCAAAACGTGTTTTTCTCCAAAAACGCCCCCCTAACTCCTATTTTGAACACAACTTTTCCATAGCAGAATTTTGTGATCTACATTTTAACGTGCGCGAAATTTGCATAAATAGTCTCTTTCGCCCGTAAATTGGACAATACGGACCAAAAATCCGTTATTTTTGATTTGGGAGCTTCGTTTTTGTTGGAATCGTCTAATTTTTGAAATACCACATGAGAACCCTTTTCGAAATCTACCATGAACTTTTGAACGGAAACTGTGCACGAAATCGTGCATTATTCGTGCACTCGTTCCGTACCTTGATGCACGATTAAAATCGTACAATTTAACACACACCAATGTGTTTCTCATACTCGATTTACCCTATGATAGAGACATATTCAATTTTCAACACAATATAACCGAGATTTGACCGTTTTAAAAATTTAAAATGGAAAACCATCCCCAGCCTCTTATATACAATGCAATATGTCTTTTTTGTCACGGCCGACCGACACGCGTGTGGGACAGCCGAGCCGAAATAGAAAACATATAACAAACTTGCTTAAAAATTGATATTTTAAAAATACTTTTTTTGATTCGTATCTGAATCGAAAGAACTCACGAACAGTTACATTTTAAACTGTGTAATATCGCGCACGCGCGCACGCGACGCGACAAAAATTTTGAAAGTAGGTTTTATCGGACAAAAATTGGAGAACGGATGTAATCATACTTGCTGAAGCCGAATACTATTTTAAATTTTTGAACACGCGTGCACGCGACGCGACAGAATTCTTAAAATGGTACAAAAACGTACGAAACTCGACGAACGGGTGTAGTTAACACAACTTTCAAAATGTACATGTCGGACGTGAAAATTTTTTGCGTTGTGGCTATTGAACAAATGCACACAACATATCATCCAGAGACTTTTTTGAGTGCACCATTTCGCATCTTCGAATCTCAAATTTTAAAAATTTCCGGAACGTGAAATGTTTAAACTTCAAAGCTTGATAAAAGGGTCGTGCAAAATCAAACGGGCCGAAAAATCATGTACTACTAATCTACAACGAGCTATTCCGTCCAAATCACTCACTTACACCTACCATTATTTAACACTAATATTGATTATCGATTATTTACCTAGGGCGTTTTCAACAAAAATTTCACTTTCAAAACGTGTTTTTCTCCAAAAACGCCCCCCTAACTCCTATTTTGAACACAACTTTTCCATAGCAGAATTTTGTGATCTACATTTTAACGTGCGCGAAATTTGCATAAATAGTCTCTTTCGCCCGTAAATTGGACAATACGGACCAAAAATCCGTTATTTTTGATTTGGGAGCTTCGTTTTTGTTGGAATCGTCTAATTTTTGAAATACCACATGAGAACCCTTTTCGAAATCTACCATGAACTTTTGAACGGAAACTGTGCACGAAATCGTGCATTATTCGTGCACTCGTTCCGTACCTTGATGCACGATTAAAATCGTACAATTTAACACACACCAATGTGTTTCTCATACTCGATTTACCCTATGATAGAGACATATTCAATTTTCAACACAATATAACCGAGATTTGACCGTTTTAAAAATTTAAAATGGAAAACCATCCCCAGCCTCTTATATACAATGCAATATGTCTTTTTTGTCACGGCCGACCGACACGCGTGTGGGACAGCCGAGCCGAAATAGAAAACATATAACAAACTTGCTTAAAAATTGATATTTTAAAAATACTTTTTTTGATTCGTATCTGAATCGAAAGAACTCACGAACAGTTACATTTTAAACTGTGTAATATCGCGCACGCGCGCACGCGACGCGACAAAAATTTTGAAAGTAGGTTTTATCGGACAAAAATTGGAGAACGGATGTAATCATACTTGCTGAAGCCGAATACTATTTTAAATTTTTGAACACGCGTGCACGCGACGCGACAGAATTCTTAAAATGGTACAAAAACGTACGAAACTCGACGAACGGGTGTAGTTAACACAACTTTCAAAATGTACATGTCGGACGTGAAAATTTTTTGCGTTGTGGCTATTGAACAAATGCACACAACATATCATCCAGAGACTTTTTTGAGTGCACCATTTCGCATCTTCGAATCTCAAATTTTAAAAATTTCCGGAACGTGAAATGTTTAAACTTCAAAGCTTGATAAAAGGGTCGTGCAAAATCAAACGGGCCAAAAAATCATGTACTACTAATCTACAACGAGCTATTCCGTCCAAATCACTCACTTACACCTACCATTATTTAACACTAATATTGATTATCGATTATTTACCTAGGGCGTTTTCAACAAAAATTTCACTTTCAAAACGTGTTTTTCTCCAAAAACGCCCCCCTAACTCCTATTTTGAACACAACTTTTCCATAGCAGAATTTTGTGATCTACATTTTAACGTGCGCGAAATTTGCATAAATAGTCTCTTTCGCCCGTAAATTGGACAATACGGACCAAAAATCCGTTATTTTTGATTTGGGAGCTTCGTTTTTGTTGGAATCGTCTAATTTTTGAAATACCACATGAGAACCCTTTTCGAAATCTACCATGAACTTTTGAACGGAAACTGTGCACGAAATCGTGCATTATTCGTGCACTCGTTCCGTACCTTGATGCACGATTAAAATCGTACAATTTAACACACACCAATGTGTTTCTCATACTCGATTTACCCTATGATAGAGACATATTCAATTTTCAACACAATATAACCGAGATTTGACCGTTTTAAAAATTTAAAATGGAAAACCATCCCCAGCCTCTTATATACAATGCAATATGTCTTTTTTGTCACGGCCGACCGACACGCGTGTGGGACAGCCGAGCCGAAATAGAAAACATATAACAAACTTGCTTAAAAATTGATATTTTAAAAATACTTTTTTTGATTCGTATCTGAATCGAAAGAACTCACGAACAGTTACATTTTAAACTGTGTAATATCGCGCACGCGCGCACGCGACGCGACAAAAATTTTGAAAGTAGGTTTTATCGGACAAAAATTGGAGAACGGATGTAATCATACTTGCTGAAGCCGAATACTATTTTAAATTTTTGAACACGCGTGCACGCGACGCGACAGAATTCTTAAAATGGTACAAAAACGTACGAAACTCGACGAACGGGTGTAGTTAACACAACTTTCAAAATGTACATGTCGGACGTGAAAATTTTTTGCGTTGTGGCTATTGAACAAATGCACACAACATATCATCCAGAGACTTTTTTGAGTGCACCATTTCGCATCTTCGAATCTCAAATTTTAAAAATTTCCGGAACGTGAAATGTTTAAACTTCAAAGCTTGATAAAAGGGTCGTGCAAAATCAAACGGGCCGAAAAATCATGTACTACTAATCTACAACGAGCTATTCCGTCCAAATCACTCACTTACACCTACCATTATTTAACACTAATATTGATTATCGATTATTTACCTAGGGCGTTTTCAACAAAAATTTCACTTTCAAAACGTGTTTTTCTCCAAAAACGCCCCCCTAACTCCTATTTTGAACACAACTTTTCCATAGCAGAATTTTGTGATCTACATTTTAACGTGCGCGAAATTTGCATAAATAGTCTCTTTCGCCCGTAAATTGGACAATACGGACCAAAAATCCGTTATTTTTGATTTGGGAGCTTCGTTTTTGTTGGAATCGTCTAATTTTTGAAATACCACATGAGAACCCTTTTCGAAATCTACCATGAACTTTTGAACGGAAACTGTGCACGAAATCGTGCATTATTCGTGCACTCGTTCCGTACCTTGATGCACGATTAAAATCGTACAATTTAACACACACCAATGTGTTTCTCATACTCGATTTACCCTATGATAGAGACATATTCAATTTTCAACACAATATAACCGAGATTTGACCGTTTTAAAAATTTAAAATGGAAAACCATCCCCAGCCTCTTATATACAATGCAATATGTCTTTTTTGTCACGGCCGACCGACACGCGTGTGGGACAGCCGAGCCGAAATAGAAAACATATAACAAACTTGCTTAAAAATTGATATTTTAAAAATACTTTTTTTGATTCGTATCTGAATCGAAAGAACTCACGAACAGTTACATTTTAAACTGTGTAATATCGCGCACGCGCGCACGCGACGCGACAAAAATTTTGAAAGTAGGTTTTATCGGACAAAAATTGGAGAACGGATGTAATCATACTTGCTGAAGCCGAATACTATTTTAAATTTTTGAACACGCGTGCACGCGACGCGACAGAATTCTTAAAATGGTACAAAAACGTACGAAACTCGACGAACGGGTGTAGTTAACACAACTTTCAAAATGTACATGTCGGACGTGAAAATTTTTTGCGTTGTGGCTATTGAACAAATGCACACAACATATCATCCAGAGACTTTTTTGAGTGCACCATTTCGCATCTTCGAATCTCAAATTTTAAAAATTTCCGGAACGTGAAATGTTTAAACTTCAAAGCTTGATAAAAGGGTCGTGCAAAATCAAACGGGCCAAAAAATCATGTACTACTAATCTACAACGAGCTATTCCGTCCAAATCACTCACTTACACCTACCATTATTTAACACTAATATTGATTATCGATTATTTACCTAGGGCGTTTTCAACAAAAATTTCACTTTCAAAACGTGTTTTTCTCCAAAAACGCCCCCCTAACTCCTATTTTGAACACAACTTTTCCATAGCAGAATTTTGTGATCTACATTTTAACGTGCGCGAAATTTGCATAAATAGTCTCTTTCGCCCGTAAATTGGACAATACGGACCAAAAATCCGTTATTTTTGATTTGGGAGCTTCGTTTTTGTTGGAATCGTCTAATTTTTGAAATACCACATGAGAACCCTTTTCGAAATCTACCATGAACTTTTGAACGGAAACTGTGCACGAAATCGTGCATTATTCGTGCACTCGTTCCGTACCTTGATGCACGATTAAAATCGTACAATTTAACACACACCAATGTGTTTCTCATACTCGATTTACCCTATGATAGAGACATATTCAATTTTCAACACAATATAACCGAGATTTGACCGTTTTAAAAATTTAAAATGGAAAACCATCCCCAGCCTCTTATATACAATGCAATATGTCTTTTTTGTCACGGCCGACCGACACGCGTGTGGGACAGCCGAGCCGAAATAGAAAACATATAACAAACTTGCTTAAAAATTGATATTTTAAAAATACTTTTTTTGATTCGTATCTGAATCGAAAGAACTCACGAACAGTTACATTTTAAACTGTGTAATATCGCGCACGCGCGCACGCGACGCGACAAAAATTTTGAAAGTAGGTTTTATCGGACAAAAATTGGAGAACGGATGTAATCATACTTGCTGAAGCCGAATACTATTTTAAATTTTTGAACACGCGTGCACGCGACGCGACAGAATTCTTAAAATGGTACAAAAACGTACGAAACTCGACGAACGGGTGTAGTTAACACAACTTTCAAAATGTACATGTCGGACGTGAAAATTTTTTGCGTTGTGGCTATTGAACAAATGCACACAACATATCATCCAGAGACTTTTTTGAGTGCACCATTTCGCATCTTCGAATCTCAAATTTTAAAAATTTCCGGAACGTGAAATGTTTAAACTTCAAAGCTTGATAAAAGGGTCGTGCAAAATCAAACGGGCCGAAAAATCATGTACTACTAATCTACAACGAGCTATTCCGTCCAAATCACTCACTTACACCTACCATTATTTAACACTAATATTGATTATCGATTATTTACCTAGGGCGTTTTCAACAAAAATTTCACTTTCAAAACGTGTTTTTCTCCAAAAACGCCCCCCTAACTCCTATTTTGAACACAACTTTTCCATAGCAGAATTTTGTGATCTACATTTTAACGTGCGCGAAATTTGCATAAATAGTCTCTTTCGCCCGTAAATTGGACAATACGGACCAAAAATCCGTTATTTTTGATTTGGGAGCTTCGTTTTTGTTGGAATCGTCTAATTTTTGAAATACCACATGAGAACCCTTTTCGAAATCTACCATGAACTTTTGAACGGAAACTGTGCACGAAATCGTGCATTATTCGTGCACTCGTTCCGTACCTTGATGCACGATTAAAATCGTACAATTTAACACACACCAATGTGTTTCTCATACTCGATTTACCCTATGATAGAGACATATTCAATTTTCAACACAATATAACCGAGATTTGACCGTTTTAAAAATTTAAAATGGAAAACCATCCCCAGCCTCTTATATACAATGCAATATGTCTTTTTTGTCACGGCCGACCGACACGCGTGTGGGACAGCCGAGCCGAAATAGAAAACATATAACAAACTTGCTTAAAAATTGATATTTTAAAAATACTTTTTTTGATTCGTATCTGAATCGAAAGAACTCACGAACAGTTACATTTTAAACTGTGTAATATCGCGCACGCGCGCACGCGACGCGACAAAAATTTTGAAAGTAGGTTTTATCGGACAAAAATTGGAGAACGGATGTAATCATACTTGCTGAAGCCGAATACTATTTTAAATTTTTGAACACGCGTGCACGCGACGCGACAGAATTCTTAAAATGGTACAAAAACGTACGAAACTCGACGAACGGGTGTAGTTAACACAACTTTCAAAATGTACATGTCGGACGTGAAAATTTTTTGCGTTGTGGCTATTGAACAAATGCACACAACATATCATCCAGAGACTTTTTTGAGTGCACCATTTCGCATCTTCGAATCTCAAATTTTAAAAATTTCCGGAACGTGAAATGTTTAAACTTCAAAGCTTGATAAAAGGGTCGTGCAAAATCAAACGGGCCAAAAAATCATGTACTACTAATCTACAACGAGCTATTCCGTCCAAATCACTCACTTACACCTACCATTATTTAACACTAATATTGATTATCGATTATTTACCTAGGGCGTTTTCAACAAAAATTTCACTTTCAAAACGTGTTTTTCTCCAAAAACGCCCCCCTAACTCCTATTTTGAACACAACTTTTCCATAGCAGAATTTTGTGATCTACATTTTAACGTGCGCGAAATTTGCATAAATAGTCTCTTTCGCCCGTAAATTGGACAATACGGACCAAAAATCCGTTATTTTTGATTTGGGAGCTTCGTTTTTGTTGGAATCGTCTAATTTTTGAAATACCACATGAGAACCCTTTTCGAAATCTACCATGAACTTTTGAACGGAAACTGTGCACGAAATCGTGCATTATTCGTGCACTCGTTCCGTACCTTGATGCACGATTAAAATCGTACAATTTAACACACACCAATGTGTTTCTCATACTCGATTTACCCTATGATAGAGACATATTCAATTTTCAACACAATATAACCGAGATTTGACCGTTTTAAAAATTTAAAATGGAAAACCATCCCCAGCCTCTTATATACAATGCAATATGTCTTTTTTGTCACGGCCGACCGACACGCGTGTGGGACAGCCGAGCCGAAATAGAAAACATATAACAAACTTGCTTAAAAATTGATATTTTAAAAATACTTTTTTTGATTCGTATCTGAATCGAAAGAACTCACGAACAGTTACATTTTAAACTGTGTAATATCGCGCACGCGCGCACGCGACGCGACAAAAATTTTGAAAGTAGGTTTTATCGGACAAAAATTGGAGAACGGATGTAATCATACTTGCTGAAGCCGAATACTATTTTAAATTTTTGAACACGCGTGCACGCGACGCGACAGAATTCTTAAAATGGTACAAAAACGTACGAAACTCGACGAACGGGTGTAGTTAACACAACTTTCAAAATGTACATGTCGGACGTGAAAATTTTTTGCGTTGTGGCTATTGAACAAATGCACACAACATATCATCCAGAGACTTTTTTGAGTGCACCATTTCGCATCTTCGAATCTCAAATTTTAAAAATTTCCGGAACGTGAAATGTTTAAACTTCAAAGCTTGATAAAAGGGTCGTGCAAAATCAAACGGGCCAAAAAATCATGTACTACTAATCTACAACGAGCTATTCCGTCCAAATCACTCACTTACACCTACCATTATTTAACACTAATATTGATTATCGATTATTTACCTAGGGCGTTTTCAACAAAAATTTCACTTTCAAAACGTGTTTTTCTCCAAAAACGCCCCCCTAACTCCTATTTTGAACACAACTTTTCCATAGCAGAATTTTGTGATCTACATTTTAACGTGCGCGAAATTTGCATAAATAGTCTCTTTCGCCCGTAAATTGGACAATACGGACCAAAAATCCGTTATTTTTGATTTGGGAGCTTCGTTTTTGTTGGAATCGTCTAATTTTTGAAATACCACATGAGAACCCTTTTCGAAATCTACCATGAACTTTTGAACGGAAACTGTGCACGAAATCGTGCATTATTCGTGCACTCGTTCCGTACCTTGATGCACGATTAAAATCGTACAATTTAACACACACCAATGTGTTTCTCATACTCGATTTACCCTATGATAGAGACATATTCAATTTTCAACACAATATAACCGAGATTTGACCGTTTTAAAAATTTAAAATGGAAAACCATCCCCAGCCTCTTATATACAATGCAATATGTCTTTTTTGTCACGGCCGACCGACACGCGTGTGGGACAGCCGAGCCGAAATAGAAAACATATAACAAACTTGCTTAAAAATTGATATTTTAAAAATACTTTTTTTGATTCGTATCTGAATCGAAAGAACTCACGAACAGTTACATTTTAAACTGTGTAATATCGCGCACGCGCGCACGCGACGCGACAAAAATTTTGAAAGTAGGTTTTATCGGACAAAAATTGGAGAACGGATGTAATCATACTTGCTGAAGCCGAATACTATTTTAAATTTTTGAACACGCGTGCACGCGACGCGACAGAATTCTTAAAATGGTACAAAAACGTACGAAACTCGACGAACGGGTGTAGTTAACACAACTTTCAAAATGTACATGTCGGACGTGAAAATTTTTTGCGTTGTGGCTATTGAACAAATGCACACAACATATCATCCAGAGACTTTTTTGAGTGCACCATTTCGCATCTTCGAATCTCAAATTTTAAAAATTTCCGGAACGTGAAATGTTTAAACTTCAAAGCTTGATAAAAGGGTCGTGCAAAATCAAACGGGCCAAAAAATCATGTACTACTAATCTACAACGAGCTATTCCGTCCAAATCACTCACTTACACCTACCATTATTTAACACTAATATTGATTATCGATTATTTACCTAGGGCGTTTTCAACAAAAATTTCACTTTCAAAACGTGTTTTTCTCCAAAAACGCCCCCCTAACTCCTATTTTGAACACAACTTTTCCATAGCAGAATTTTGTGATCTACATTTTAACGTGCGCGAAATTTGCATAAATAGTCTCTTTCGCCCGTAAATTGGACAATACGGACCAAAAATCCGTTATTTTTGATTTGGGAGCTTCGTTTTTGTTGGAATCGTCTAATTTTTGAAATACCACATGAGAACCCTTTTCGAAATCTACCATGAACTTTTGAACGGAAACTGTGCACGAAATCGTGCATTATTCGTGCACTCGTTCCGTACCTTGATGCACGATTAAAATCGTACAATTTAACACACACCAATGTGTTTCTCATACTCGATTTACCCTATGATAGAGACATATTCAATTTTCAACACAATATAACCGAGATTTGACCGTTTTAAAAATTTAAAATGGAAAACCATCCCCAGCCTCTTATATACAATGCAATATGTCTTTTTTGTCACGGCCGACCGACACGCGTGTGGGACAGCCGAGCCGAAATAGAAAACATATAACAAACTTGCTTAAAAATTGATATTTTAAAAATACTTTTTTTGATTCGTATCTGAATCGAAAGAACTCACGAACAGTTACATTTTAAACTGTGTAATATCGCGCACGCGCGCACGCGACGCGACAAAAATTTTGAAAGTAGGTTTTATCGGACAAAAATTGGAGAACGGATGTAATCATACTTGCTGAAGCCGAATACTATTTTAAATTTTTGAACACGCGTGCACGCGACGCGACAGAATTCTTAAAATGGTACAAAAACGTACGAAACTCGACGAACGGGTGTAGTTAACACAACTTTCAAAATGTACATGTCGGACGTGAAAATTTTTTGCGTTGTGGCTATTGAACAAATGCACACAACATATCATCCAGAGACTTTTTTGAGTGCACCATTTCGCATCTTCGAATCTCAAATTTTAAAAATTTCCGGAACGTGAAATGTTTAAACTTCAAAGCTTGATAAAAGGGTCGTGCAAAATCAAACGGGCCAAAAAATCATGTACTACTAATCTACAACGAGCTATTCCGTCCAAATCACTCACTTACACCTACCATTATTTAACACTAATATTGATTATCGATTATTAACCTAGGGCGTTTTCAACAAAAATTTCACTTTCAAAACGTGTTTTTCTCCAAAAACGCCCCCCTAACTCCTATTTTGAACACAACTTTTCCATAGCAGAATTTTGTGATCTACATTTTAACGTGCGCGAAATTTGCATAAATAGTCTCTTTCGCCCGTAAATTGGACAATACGGACCAAAAATCCGTTATTTTTGATTTGGGAGCTTCGTTTTTGTTGGAATCGTCTAATTTTTGAAATACCACATGAGAACCCTTTTCGAAATCTACCATGAACTTTTGAACGGAAACTGTGCACGAAATCGTGCATTATTCGTGCACTCGTTCCGTACCTTGATGCACGATTAAAATCGTACAATTTAACACACACCAATGTGTTTCTCATACTCGATTTACCCTATGATAGAGACATATTCAATTTTCAACACAATATAACCGAGATTTGACCGTTTTAAAAATTTAAAATGGAAAACCATCCCCAGCCTCTTATATACAATGCAATATGTCTTTTTTGTCACGGCCGACCGACACGCGTGTGGGACAGCCGAGCCGAAATAGAAAACATATAACAAACTTGCTTAAAAATTGATATTTTAAAAATACTTTTTTTGATTCGTATCTGAATCGAAAGAACTCACGAACAGTTACATTTTAAACTGTGTAATATCGCGCACGCGCGCACGCGACGCGACAAAAATTTTGAAAGTAGGTTTTATCGGACAAAAATTGGAGAACGGATGTAATCATACTTGCTGAAGCCGAATACTATTTTAAATTTTTGAACACGCGTGCACGCGACGCGACAGAATTCTTAAAATGGTACAAAAACGTACGAAACTCGACGAACGGGTGTAGTTAACACAACTTTCAAAATGTACATGTCGGACGTGAAAATTTTTTGCGTTGTGGCTATTGAACAAATGCACACAACATATCATCCAGAGACTTTTTTGAGTGCACCATTTCGCATCTTCGAATCTCAAATTTTAAAAATTTCCGGAACGTGAAATGTTTAAACTTCAAAGCTTGATAAAAGGGTCGTGCAAAATCAAACGGGCCAAAAAATCATGTACTACTAATCTACAACGAGCTATTCCGTCCAAATCACTCACTTACACCTACCATTATTTAACACTAATATTGATTATCGATTATTAACCTAGGGCGTTTTCAACAAAAATTTCACTTTCAAAACGTGTTTTTCTCCAAAAACGCCCCCCTAACTCCTATTTTGAACACAACTTTTCCATAGCAGAATTTTGTGATCTACATTTTAACGTGCGCGAAATTTGCATAAATAGTCTCTTTCGCCCGTAAATTGGACAATACGGACCAAAAATCCGTTATTTTTGATTTGGGAGCTTCGTTTTTGTTGGAATCGTCTAATTTTTGAAATACCACATGAGAACCCTTTTCGAAATCTACCATGAACTTTTGAACGGAAACTGTGCACGAAATCGTGCATTATTCGTGCACTCGTTCCGTACCTTGATGCACGATTAAAATCGTACAATTTAACACACACCAATGTGTTTCTCATACTCGATTTACCCTATGATAGAGACATATTCAATTTTCAACACAATATAACCGAGATTTGACCGTTTTAAAAATTTAAAATGGAAAACCATCCCCAGCCTCTTATATACAATGCAATATGTCTTTTTTGTCACGGCCGACCGACACGCGTGTGGGACAGCCGAGCCGAAATAGAAAACATATAACAAACTTGCTTAAAAATTGATATTTTAAAAATACTTTTTTTGATTCGTATCTGAATCGAAAGAACTCACGAACAGTTACATTTTAAACTGTGTAATATCGCGCACGCGCGCACGCGACGCGACAAAAATTTTGAAAGTAGGTTTTATCGGACAAAAATTGGAGAACGGATGTAATCATACTTGCTGAAGCCGAATACTATTTTAAATTTTTGAACACGCGTGCACGCGACGCGACAGAATTCTTAAAATGGTACAAAAACGTACGAAACTCGACGAACGGGTGTAGTTAACACAACTTTCAAAATGTACATGTCGGACGTGAAAATTTTTTGCGTTGTGGCTATTGAACAAATGCACACAACATATCATCCAGAGACTTTTTTGAGTGCACCATTTCGCATCTTCGAATCTCAAATTTTAAAAATTTCCGGAACGTGAAATGTTTAAACTTCAAAGCTTGATAAAAGGGTCGTGCAAAATCAAACGGGCCAAAAAATCATGTACTACTAATCTACAACGAGCTATTCCGTCCAAATCACTCACTTACACCTACCATTATTTAACACTAATATTGATTATCGATTATTAACCTAGGGCGTTTTCAACAAAAATTTCACTTTCAAAACGTGTTTTTCTCCAAAAACGCCCCCCTAACTCCTATTTTGAACACAACTTTTCCATAGCAGAATTTTGTGATCTACATTTTAACGTGCGCGAAATTTGCATAAATAGTCTCTTTCGCCCGTAAATTGGACAATACGGACCAAAAATCCGTTATTTTTGATTTGGGAGCTTCGTTTTTGTTGGAATCGTCTAATTTTTGAAATACCACATGAGAACCCTTTTCGAAATCTACCATGAACTTTTGAACGGAAACTGTGCACGAAATCGTGCATTATTCGTGCACTCGTTCCGTACCTTGATGCACGATTAAAATCGTACAATTTAACACACACCAATGTGTTTCTCATACTCGATTTACCCTATGATAGAGACATATTCAATTTTCAACACAATATAACCGAGATTTGACCGTTTTAAAAATTTAAAATGGAAAACCATCCCCAGCCTCTTATATACAATGCAATATGTCTTTTTTGTCACGGCCGACCGACACGCGTGTGGGACAGCCGAGCCGAAATAGAAAACATATAACAAACTTGCTTAAAAATTGATATTTTAAAAATACTTTTTTTGATTCGTATCTGAATCGAAAGAACTCACGAACAGTTACATTTTAAACTGTGTAATATCGCGCACGCGCGCACGCGACGCGACAAAAATTTTGAAAGTAGGTTTTATCGGACAAAAATTGGAGAACGGATGTAATCATACTTGCTGAAGCCGAATACTATTTTAAATTTTTGAACACGCGTGCACGCGACGCGACAGAATTCTTAAAATGGTACAAAAACGTACGAAACTCGACGAACGGGTGTAGTTAACACAACTTTCAAAATGTACATGTCGGACGTGAAAATTTTTTGCGTTGTGGCTATTGAACAAATGCACACAACATATCATCCAGAGACTTTTTTGAGTGCACCATTTCGCATCTTCGAATCTCAAATTTTAAAAATTTCCGGAACGTGAAATGTTTAAACTTCAAAGCTTGATAAAAGGGTCGTGCAAAATCAAACGGGCCAAAAAATCATGTACTACTAATCTACAACGAGCTATTCCGTCCAAATCACTCACTTACACCTACCATTATTTAACACTAATATTGATTATCGATTATTAACCTAGGGCGTTTTCAACAAAAATTTCACTTTCAAAACGTGTTTTTCTCCAAAAACGCCCCCCTAACTCCTATTTTGAACACAACTTTTCCATAGCAGAATTTTGTGATCTACATTTTAACGTGCGCGAAATTTGCATAAATAGTCTCTTTCGCCCGTAAATTGGACAATACGGACCAAAAATCCGTTATTTTTGATTTGGGAGCTTCGTTTTTGTTGGAATCGTCTAATTTTTGAAATACCACATGAGAACCCTTTTCGAAATCTACCATGAACTTTTGAACGGAAACTGTGCACGAAATCGTGCATTATTCGTGCACTCGTTCCGTACCTTGATGCACGATTAAAATCGTACAATTTAACACACACCAATGTGTTTCTCATACTCGATTTACCCTATGATAGAGACATATTCAATTTTCAACACAATATAACCGAGATTTGACCGTTTTAAAAATTTAAAATGGAAAACCATCCCCAGCCTCTTATATACAATGCAATATGTCTTTTTTGTCACGGCCGACCGACACGCGTGTGGGACAGCCGAGCCGAAATAGAAAACATATAACAAACTTGCTTAAAAATTGATATTTTAAAAATACTTTTTTTGATTCGTATCTGAATCGAAAGAACTCACGAACAGTTACATTTTAAACTGTGTAATATCGCGCACGCGCGCACGCGACGCGACAAAAATTTTGAAAGTAGGTTTTATCGGACAAAAATTGGAGAACGGATGTAATCATACTTGCTGAAGCCGAATACTATTTTAAATTTTTGAACACGCGTGCACGCGACGCGACAGAATTCTTAAAATGGTACAAAAACGTACGAAACTCGACGAACGGGTGTAGTTAACACAACTTTCAAAATGTACATGTCGGACGTGAAAATTTTTTGCGTTGTGGCTATTGAACAAATGCACACAACATATCATCCAGAGACTTTTTTGAGTGCACCATTTCGCATCTTCGAATCTCAAATTTTAAAAATTTCCGGAACGTGAAATGTTTAAACTTCAAAGCTTGATAAAAGGGTCGTGCAAAATCAAACGGGCCAAAAAATCATGTACTACTAATCTACAACGAGCTATTCCGTCCAAATCACTCACTTACACCTACCATTATTTAACACTAATATTGATTATCGATTATTTACCTAGGGCGTTTTCAACGAAAATTTCACTTTTAAAACGTGTTTTTCTCGAAAAACGCCCCCCTAACTCCTATTTTGAACACAACTTTTCCATAACAGAATTTTGTGATCTACATTTTGATGTGCGCGAAATTTGCATAAATAGTCTCTCTCGCCCGTAAATCGGACAATACGGACCAAAAATCCGTTATTTTTGATTTGGGAGCTTCGTTTTTGTTGGAATCGTCTAATTTTTTACATACCACATGAGAGCTCTATTCGAAATCTACCATGAACTTTTGAACGGAAACAGTGCACGAAATCGTGCATTATTCGTGCACTCGTTCCGTACCTTGATGCACGATGAAAATCGTACAATTTAAAGCACACCAATGAGTTTCTCATACTCGATTTACCCTATAATATAGACATATTTAGTTTTCAACACCATATAACCGAGATTTGACCGTTTTAAAAATTTGAAAAGTTAGAAAATGGGTCCTCTCCTCCTTCATACAATGCAATTGTCACACTTTGTCGTGACGGCTTTTTGTCGTGACGGCTTTGTGTCGTTACCACATTTGTATTTTTGATTTGGGAGCTTCATTTTTCTTGAAATCATCTAATTTTTGGCATACCACATGAGAACCCTATTTACAAACTACTGTGAACTTTTCGACAGAAAAAGTGCACGAAATCGTGCACTTTTCGTGCATCCGTCCCGTACCTCGATGCACGATAGAAATCGTACAATTTTAAGCACACCAATGAATTTGTCACACTCGATTTACCCTACTATTTAGCATATTCGGCTTTTAACACTATATAACCGAGATATGGCTGTTTTAAAAATTTAAAAAGCAATGCGGTCCCCGCCCCCCATACAATGCTAATGTCACCTTTTTCGTTCAACATGTTGAACGAAACGCCCTCAGTTTGCACCCAGTTTTTCATCCAAAACTACAACAAAACACTTTTCAATACTTTTTTTGATTTGTATCTAAATCGAAAGAACTCACAAACAATGACATTCAAAATCTTGTAATATCGCGCACGCGCGCACGCGACGCGACAAAAATTTTGAAAGTAGATTTTATCGGACAAAAATTGGAGAACGGATGTAATCATACTTGCTGAAGCCGAATACTATTTCAAATTTTTGAACACGCGTGCACGCGACGCGACAGAATTCTTAAAATGGTACAAAAACGTACGAAACTCGACGAACGCTTTCCAAATCTACATGTTGGGCGTTAAATTTTTATTGCGTTGTGGCTGTTGTACAGATGCCCACAACATAACACTCAGAAACTTTTCTGAGTGCTCCATTTTGCATCCTCGCATACCGAATTTCAAAATTTTTCGGAACGTGTGATGTTCATAACTTCAAAGCTTGATAAAAGGGTCGTGCAAAATCGAACGGGCCAAAGAATCATGTACTACTAATCTACAACGAGCTATTCCGTCCAAATCACTCACTTACACCTACCATTATTTAACACTAATATTGATTATCGATTATTTACCTAGGGCGTTTTCAACGAAAATTTCACTTTTAAAACGTGTTTTTCTCGAAAAACGCCCCCCTAACTCCTATTTTGAACACAACTTTTCCATAACAGAATTTTGTGATCTACATTTTGATGTGCGCGAAATTTGCATAAATAGTCTCTCTCGCCCGTAAATCGGACAATACGGACCAAAAATCCGTTATTTTTGATTTGGGAGCTTCGTTTTTGTTGGAATCGTCTAATTTTTTACATACCACATGAGAGCTCTATTCGAAATCTACCATGAACTTTTGAACGGAAACAGTGCACGAAATCGTGCATTATTCGTGCACTCGTTCCGTACCTTGATGCACGATGAAAATCGTACAATTTAAAGCACACCAATGAGTTTCTCATACTCGATTTACCCTATAATATAGACATATTTAGTTTTCAACACCATATAACCGAGATTTGACCGTTTTAAAAATTTGAAAAGTTAGAAAATGGGTCCTCTCCTCCTTCATACAATGCAATTGTCACACTTTGTCGTGACGGCTTTTTGTCGTGACGGCTTTGTGTCGTTACCACATTTGTATTTTTGATTTGGGAGCTTCATTTTTCTTGAAATCATCTAATTTTTGGCATACCACATGAGAACCCTATTTACAAACTACTGTGAACTTTTCGACAGAAAAAGTGCACGAAATCGTGCACTTTTCGTGCATCCGTCCCGTACCTCGATGCACGATAGAAATCGTACAATTTTAAGCACACCAATGAATTTGTCACACTCGATTTACCCTACTATTTAGCATATTCGGCTTTTAACACTATATAACCGAGATATGGCTGTTTTAAAAATTTAAAAAGCAATGCGGTCCCCGCCCCCCATACAATGCTAATGTCACCTTTTTCGTTCAACATGTTGAACGAAACGCCCTCAGTTTGCACCCAGTTTTTCATCCAAAACTACAACAAAACACTTTTCAATACTTTTTTTGATTTGTATCTAAATCGAAAGAACTCACAAACAATGACATTCAAAATCTTGTAATATCGCGCACGCGCGCACGCGACGCGACAAAAATTTTGAAAGTAGATTTTATCGGACAAAAATTGGAGAACGGATGTAATCATACTTGCTGAAGCCGAATACTATTTCAAATTTTTGAACACGCGTGCACGCGACGCGACAGAATTCTTAAAATGGTACAAAAACGTACGAAACTCGACGAACGCTTTCCAAATCTACATGTTGGGCGTTAAATTTTTATTGCGTTGTGGCTGTTGTACAGATGCCCACAACATAACACTCAGAAACTTTTCTGAGTGCTCCATTTTGCATCCTCGCATACCGAATTTCAAAATTTTTCGGAACGTGTGATGTTCATAACTTCAAAGCTTGATAAAAGGGTCGTGCAAAATCGAACGGGCCAAAGAATCATGTACTACTAATCTACAACGAGCTATTCCGTCCAAATCACTCACTTACACCTACCATTATTTAACACTAATATTGATTATCGATTATTTACCTAGGGCGTTTTCAACGAAAATTTCACTTTTAAAACGTGTTTTTCTCGAAAAACGCCCCCCTAACTCCTATTTTGAACACAACTTTTCCATAACAGAATTTTGTGATCTACATTTTGATGTGCGCGAAATTTGCATAAATAGTCTCTCTCGCCCGTAAATCGGACAATACGGACCAAAAATCCGTTATTTTTGATTTGGGAGCTTCGTTTTTGTTGGAATCGTCTAATTTTTTACATACCACATGAGAGCTCTATTCGAAATCTACCATGAACTTTTGAACGGAAACAGTGCACGAAATCGTGCATTATTCGTGCACTCGTTCCGTACCTTGATGCACGATGAAAATCGTACAATTTAAAGCACACCAATGAGTTTCTCATACTCGATTTACCCTATAATATAGACATATTTAGTTTTCAACACCATATAACCGAGATTTGACCGTTTTAAAAATTTGAAAAGTTAGAAAATGGGTCCTCTCCTCCTTCATACAATGCAATTGTCACACTTTGTCGTGACGGCTTTTTGTCGTGACGGCTTTGTGTCGTTACCACATTTGTATTTTTGATTTGGGAGCTTCATTTTTCTTGAAATCATCTAATTTTTGGCATACCACATGAGAACCCTATTTACAAACTACTGTGAACTTTTCGACAGAAAAAGTGCACGAAATCGTGCACTTTTCGTGCATCCGTCCCGTACCTCGATGCACGATAGAAATCGTACAATTTTAAGCACACCAATGAATTTGTCACACTCGATTTACCCTACTATTTAGCATATTCGGCTTTTAACACTATATAACCGAGATATGGCTGTTTTAAAAATTTAAAAAGCAATGCGGTCCCCGCCCCCCATACAATGCTAATGTCACCTTTTTCGTTCAACATGTTGAACGAAACGCCCTCAGTTTGCACCCAGTTTTTCATCCAAAACTACAACAAAACACTTTTCAATACTTTTTTTGATTTGTATCTAAATCGAAAGAACTCACAAACAATGACATTCAAAATCTTGTAATATCGCGCACGCGCGCACGCGACGCGACAAAAATTTTGAAAGTAGATTTTATCGGACAAAAATTGGAGAACGGATGTAATCATACTTGCTGAAGCCGAATACTATTTCAAATTTTTGAACACGCGTGCACGCGACGCGACAGAATTCTTAAAATGGTACAAAAACGTACGAAACTCGACGAACGCTTTCCAAATCTACATGTTGGGCGTTAAATTTTTATTGCGTTGTGGCTGTTGTACAGATGCCCACAACATAACACTCAGAAACTTTTCTGAGTGCTCCATTTTGCATCCTCGCATACCGAATTTCAAAATTTTTCGGAACGTGTGATGTTCATAACTTCAAAGCTTGATAAAAGGGTCGTGCAAAATCGAACGGGCCAAAGAATCATGTACTACTAATCTACAACGAGCTATTCCGTCCAAATCACTCATTTACACCTACCATTATTTAACACTAATATTGATTATCGATTATTTACCTAGGGCGTTTTCAACGAAAATTTCACTTTTAAAACGTGTTTTTCTCGAAAAACGCCCCCCTAACTCCTATTTTGAACACAACTTTTCCATAACAGAATTTTGTGATCTACATTTTGATGTGCGCGAAATTTGCATAAATAGTCTCTCTCGCCCGTAAATCGGACAATACGGACCAAAAATCCGTTATTTTTGATTTGGGAGCTTCGTTTTTGTTGGAATCGTCTAATTTTTTACATACCACATGAGAGCTCTATTCGAAATCTACCATGAACTTTTGAACGGAAACTGTGCACGAAATCGTGCATTATTCGTGCACTCGTTCCGTACCTTGATGCACGATTAAAATCGTACAATTTAACACACACCAATGTGTTTCTCATACTCGATTTACCCTATGATAGAGACATATTCAATTTTCAACACAATATAACCGAGATTTGACCGTTTTAAAAATTTAAAATGGAAAACCATCCCCAGCCTCTTATATACAATGCAATATGTCTTTTTTGTCACGGCCGACCGACACGCGTGTGGGACAGCCGAGCCGAAATAGAAAACATATAACAAACTTGCTTAAAAATTGATATTTTAAAAATACTTTTTTTGATTCGTATCTGAATCGAAAGAACTCACGAACAGTTACATTTTAAACTGTGTAATATCGCGCACGCGCGCACGCGACGCGACAAAAATTTTGAAAGTAGGTTTTATCGGACAAAAATTGGAGAACGGATGTAATCATACTTGCTGAAGCCGAATACTATTTTAAATTTTTGAACACGCGTGCACGCGACGCGACAGAATTCTTAAAATGGTACAAAAACGTACGAAACTCGACGAACGGGTGTAGTTAACACAACTTTCAAAATGTACATGTCGGACGTGAAAATTTTTTGCGTTGTGGCTATTGAACAAATGCACACAACATATCATCCAGAGACTTTTTTGAGTGCACCATTTCGCATCTTCGAATCTCAAATTTTAAAAATTTCCGGAACGTGAAATGTTTAAACTTCAAAGCTTGATAAAAGGGTCGTGCAAAATCAAACGGGCCAAAAAATCATGTACTACTAATCTACAACGAGCTATTCCGTCCAAATCACTCACTTACACCTACCATTATTTAACACTAATATTGATTATCGATTATTAACCTAGGGCGTTTTCAACAAAAATTTCACTTTCAAAACGTGTTTTTCTCCAAAAACGCCCCCCTAACTCCTATTTTGAACACAACTTTTCCATAGCAGAATTTTGTGATCTACATTTTAACGTGCGCGAAATTTGCATAAATAGTCTCTTTCGCCCGTAAATTGGACAATACGGACCAAAAATCCGTTATTTTTGATTTGGGAGCTTCGTTTTTGTTGGAATCGTCTAATTTTTGAAATACCACATGAGAACCCTTTTCGAAATCTACCATGAACTTTTGAACGGAAACTGTGCACGAAATCGTGCATTATTCGTGCACTCGTTCCGTACCTTGATGCACGATTAAAATCGTACAATTTAACACACACCAATGTGTTTCTCATACTCGATTTACCCTATGATAGAGACATATTCAATTTTCAACACAATATAACCGAGATTTGACCGTTTTAAAAATTTAAAATGGAAAACCATCCCCAGCCTCTTATATACAATGCAATATGTCTTTTTTGTCACGGCCGACCGACACGCGTGTGGGACAGCCGAGCCGAAATAGAAAACATATAACAAACTTGCTTAAAAATTGATATTTTAAAAATACTTTTTTTGATTCGTATCTGAATCGAAAGAACTCACGAACAGTTACATTTTAAACTGTGTAATATCGCGCACGCGCGCACGCGACGCGACAAAAATTTTGAAAGTAGGTTTTATCGGACAAAAATTGGAGAACGGATGTAATCATACTTGCTGAAGCCGAATACTATTTTAAATTTTTGAACACGCGTGCACGCGACGCGACAGAATTCTTAAAATGGTACAAAAACGTACGAAACTCGACGAACGGGTGTAGTTAACACAACTTTCAAAATGTACATGTCGGACGTGAAAATTTTTTGCGTTGTGGCTATTGAACAAATGCACACAACATATCATCCAGAGACTTTTTTGAGTGCACCATTTCGCATCTTCGAATCTCAAATTTTAAAAATTTCCGGAACGTGAAATGTTTAAACTTCAAAGCTTGATAAAAGGGTCGTGCAAAATCAAACGGGCCAAAAAATCATGTACTACTAATCTACAACGAGCTATTCCGTCCAAATCACTCACTTACACCTACCATTATTTAACACTAATATTGATTATCGATTATTAACCTAGGGCGTTTTCAACAAAAATTTCACTTTCAAAACGTGTTTTTCTCCAAAAACGCCCCCCTAACTCCTATTTTGAACACAACTTTTCCATAGCAGAATTTTGTGATCTACATTTTAACGTGCGCGAAATTTGCATAAATAGTCTCTTTCGCCCGTAAATTGGACAATACGGACCAAAAATCCGTTATTTTTGATTTGGGAGCTTCGTTTTTGTTGGAATCGTCTAATTTTTGAAATACCACATGAGAACCCTTTTCGAAATCTACCATGAACTTTTGAACGGAAACTGTGCACGAAATCGTGCATTATTCGTGCACTCGTTCCGTACCTTGATGCACGATTAAAATCGTACAATTTAACACACACCAATGTGTTTCTCATACTCGATTTACCCTATGATAGAGACATATTCAATTTTCAACACAATATAACCGAGATTTGACCGTTTTAAAAATTTAAAATGGAAAACCATCCCCAGCCTCTTATATACAATGCAATATGTCTTTTTTGTCACGGCCGACCGACACGCGTGTGGGACAGCCGAGCCGAAATAGAAAACATATAACAAACTTGCTTAAAAATTGATATTTTAAAAATACTTTTTTTGATTCGTATCTGAATCGAAAGAACTCACGAACAGTTACATTTTAAACTGTGTAATATCGCGCACGCGCGCACGCGACGCGACAAAAATTTTGAAAGTAGGTTTTATCGGACAAAAATTGGAGAACGGATGTAATCATACTTGCTGAAGCCGAATACTATTTTAAATTTTTGAACACGCGTGCACGCGACGCGACAGAATTCTTAAAATGGTACAAAAACGTACGAAACTCGACGAACGGGTGTAGTTAACACAACTTTCAAAATGTACATGTCGGACGTGAAAATTTTTTGCGTTGTGGCTATTGAACAAATGCACACAACATATCATCCAGAGACTTTTTTGAGTGCACCATTTCGCATCTTCGAATCTCAAATTTTAAAAATTTCCGGAACGTGAAATGTTTAAACTTCAAAGCTTGATAAAAGGGTCGTGCAAAATCAAACGGGCCAAAAAATCATGTACTACTAATCTACAACGAGCTATTCCGTCCAAATCACTCACTTACACCTACCATTATTTAACACTAATATTGATTATCGATTATTAACCTAGGGCGTTTTCAACAAAAATTTCACTTTCAAAACGTGTTTTTCTCCAAAAACGCCCCCCTAACTCCTATTTTGAACACAACTTTTCCATAGCAGAATTTTGTGATCTACATTTTAACGTGCGCGAAATTTGCATAAATAGTCTCTTTCGCCCGTAAATTGGACAATACGGACCAAAAATCCGTTATTTTTGATTTGGGAGCTTCGTTTTTGTTGGAATCGTCTAATTTTTGAAATACCACATGAGAACCCTTTTCGAAATCTACCATGAACTTTTGAACGGAAACTGTGCACGAAATCGTGCATTATTCGTGCACTCGTTCCGTACCTTGATGCACGATTAAAATCGTACAATTTAACACACACCAATGTGTTTCTCATACTCGATTTACCCTATGATAGAGACATATTCAATTTTCAACACAATATAACCGAGATTTGACCGTTTTAAAAATTTAAAATGGAAAACCATCCCCAGCCTCTTATATACAATGCAATATGTCTTTTTTGTCACGGCCGACCGACACGCGTGTGGGACAGCCGAGCCGAAATAGAAAACCTATAACAAACTTGCTTAAAAATTGATATTTTAAAAATACTTTTTTTGATTCGTATCTGAATCGAAAGAACTCACGAACAGTTACATTTTAAACTGTGTAATATCGCGCACGCGCGCACGCGACGCGACAAAAATTTTGAAAGTAGGTTTTATCGGACAAAAATTGGAGAACGGATGTAATCATACTTGCTGAAGCCGAATACTATTTTAAATTTTTGAACACGCGTGCACGCGACGCGACAGAATTCTTAAAATGGTACAAAAACGTACGAAACTCGACGAACGGGTGTAGTTAACACAACTTTCAAAATGTACATGTCGGACGTGAAAATTTTTTGCGTTGTGGCTATTGAACAAATGCACACAACATATCATCCAGAGACTTTTTTGAGTGCACCATTTCGCATCTTCGAATCTCAAATTTTAAAAATTTCCGGAACGTGAAATGTTTAAACTTCAAAGCTTGATAAAAGGGTCGTGCAAAATCAAACGGGCCAAAAAATCATGTACTACTAATCTACAACGAGCTATTCCGTCCAAATCACTCACTTACACCTACCATTATTTAACACTAATATTGATTATCGATTATTTACCTAGGGCGTTTTCAACAAAAATTTCACTTTCAAAACGTGTTTTTCTCCAAAAACGCCCCCCTAACTCCTATTTTGAACACAACTTTTCCATAGCAGAATTTTGTGATCTACATTTTAACGTGCGCGAAATTTGCATAAATAGTCTCTTTCGCCCGTAAATTGGACAATACGGACCAAAAATCCGTTATTTTTGATTTGGGAGCTTCGTTTTTGTTGGAATCGTCTAATTTTTGAAATACCACATGAGAACCCTTTTCGAAATCTACCATGAACTTTTGAACGGAAACTGTGCACGAAATCGTGCATTATTCGTGCACTCGTTCCGTACCTTGATGCACGATTAAAATCGTACAATTTAACACACACCAATGTGTTTCTCATACTCGATTTACCCTATGATAGAGACATATTCAATTTTCAACACAATATAACCGAGATTTGACCGTTTTAAAAATTTAAAATGGAAAACCATCCCCAGCCCTCTTATATACAATGCAATATGTCTTTTTTGTCACGGCCGACCGACACGCGTGTGGGACAGCCGAGCCGAAATAGAAAACATATAACAAACTTGCTTAAAAATTGATATTTTAAAAATACTTTTTTTGATTCGTATCTGAATCGAAAGAACTCACGAACAGTTACATTTTAAACTGTGTAATATCGCGCACGCGCGCACGCGACGCGACAAAAATTTTGAAAGTAGGTTTTATCGGACAAAAATTGGAGAACGGATGTAATCATACTTGCTGAAGCCGAATACTATTTTAAATTTTTGAACACGCGTGCACGCGACGCGACAGAATTCTTAAAATGGTACAAAAACGTACGAAACTCGACGAACGGGTGTAGTTAACACAACTTTCAAAATGTACATGTCGGACGTGAAAATTTTTTGCGTTGTGGCTATTGAACAAATGCACACAACATATCATCCAGAGACTTTTTTGAGTGCACCATTTCGCATCTTCGAATCTCAAATTTTAAAAATTTCCGGAACGTGAAATGTTTAAACTTCAAAGCTTGATAAAAGGGTCGTGCAAAATCAAACGGGCCAAAAAATCATGTACTACTAATCTACAACGAGCTATTCCGTCCAAATCACTCACTTACACCTACCATTATTTAACACTAATATTGATTATCGATTATTTACCTAGGGCGTTTTCAACAAAAATTTCACTTTCAAAACGTGTTTTTCTCCAAAAACGCCCCCCTAACTCCTATTTTGAACACAACTTTTCCATAGCAGAATTTTGTGATCTACATTTTAACGTGCGCGAAATTTGCATAAATAGTCTCTTTCGCCCGTAAATTGGACAATACGGACCAAAAATCCGTTATTTTTGATTTGGGAGCTTCGTTTTTGTTGGAATCGTCTAATTTTTGAAATACCACATGAGAACCCTTTTC
>CAXIWQ010000418.1:0-52220 GCA_964036275.1 Litoditis marina | reverse complement strand
TGTTTTCTGTAAATGCAAGCCAAAGAGTCAATAACCGCGTTAATTTGTCTTTTGTGGCTGTGCGCCACAGAATATAAAGTCGTATTAGGTTTTTGTAGCTGGGAGCAACAGACTTGATAGCCGTATAAACTTTTTTCTGTAGCTGCAAGGCAAAGAGTCAATAACCGCGTTAATTGTCTTTTGTGGCTGTACGCCACAGAATCGCGCGCAGCGCGAAGCGCTGTGCGAGATTTGTCTTTGTCCGGCTAATGCGCGCTTTCATTTTTTTAGTTCACTCTCAAAAGGTCCAATTGTGCAAATCAGAATTTTTTATGATTTGCTGATTTTCTATGGCACATTTACAAGCTATGTTCGAAATTTGAACGAAATCGGTCAAGTTTGAGCCAAGTTATGACGTTTTCGCTTCATCAAGAGCGCCAACTTCCGTCGTGTGTGTGTGTGTGTGGTGTATCTGTCTGTGTTGGTGCGCACTCCTAGGAAATTTTTATGTATGAACCGATTTGACTGAAAATTTCGGACACGATAGATATCCCTCTCAAACCTTGGGGGCGCAAACTTTTTTCGAAAAAAGTTATTTTTCATCAAGTTATAGGCCTTTGAAAATGTCTCTGCGTCTCTTAATTTTGTGCACTCTCTCGCCCTCTCTGTCGGGGTAAATCGAATTGCGTTATAACTCAGCTCAGTCCTAACCAATTCAAGTAAAATTTGAAGTATGATACCACGACATGAATTGACATCGGTTTAGATGTAAGTCTTCTACTGATGACGTCATCGAGGATTCTGGAGACCAGATGACGTCATTTTTGAAAAGTGCAAAGTTGACGTCACATCTATTTTTAAACGATGGTAATATCTTAGAAAGGGTCAATTAACGGTGAAACTCAATCTAAAAGTGACGTATTCTGAGATTCTGGAGACCAGATGACGTCATTTTTGAAAGTGCAAAGTTGACGTCACATATATTTTCAAATGATGGTAATATCTTAGAAAGGGTCAATTAACGGTAAAACTCAATCTAAGAGTGACGTATTCTGGGATTCTGGAGACCATATGACGTCATTTTTGAAGAGTGCAAAGTTGACGTCCCCATATATTTTCAAATGCTGAAAATATCTTGGAAAGGGTCAATTAACGGTGAAACTCAATCTAAGAGTGACGTATTCTGGGATTCTGGAGACCAGATGACGTCGTTTTTGAAAAGTGCAAAGTTGACCCCACATACATTTTCAAATGCTGAAAATATCTTAGAAAGGGTCAATTAACGGTAAGACTGAATCTAAGAGTGACGTATTCTGGGATTCTGGAGACCAGATGACGTCATTTTTGAAAAGTGCAAAGTTGACCCCACATACATTTTCAAATGCTGAAAATATCTTAGAAAGGGTCAATTAACGGTAAGACTGAATCTAAGAGTGACGTATTCTGGGATTCTGGAGACCAGATGACGTCATTTTTGAAGAGTGCAAAGTTGACGTCACATATATTTTCAAATGATGGTAATATCTTAGAAAGGGTCAATTAACGGTGAAACTCAATCTAAGAGTGACGTATTCTGGGATTCTGGAGACCAGATGACGTCATTTTTGAAGAGTGCAAGTTGACGTCACATATATTTTCAAATGATGGTAATATCTTAGAAAGGGTCAATTAACGGTGAAACTCAATCTAAGAGTGACGTATTCTGGGATTCTGGAGACCAGATGACGTCGTTTTTGAAAAGTGCAAAGTTGACCCCACATACATTTTCAAATGCTGAAAATATCTTGGAAAGGGTCAATTAACGGTAAGACTGAATCTAAGAGTGACGTATTCTGGGATTCTGGAGACCAGATGACGTCATTTTTGAAAAGTGCAAAGTTGACGTCACATATTATTTCAAATGCTGAAAATATCTTAAAATGGTATGATAACGATAAAACTTTATCTAAAAATGACTTATTCTGGAATTCAGAAAGCCAGATGACGTCAACTTTTAAAAAAAAATTGACGTGAAATATGTTTTCGAATGCTAAAAGTTTCTTAAAAATGTTCAATTCACGATAAAACTTCATTCAAAGATGACGTATTCTGGGACTCTGAAGGGCAGATGAAGTAAGTTTTCAGAACTGCAATGTTGACGTCATGTTTTTCTTTGAATGATGATAGTACTTGACAAGTGGTTCATCAGAAAAACAATTTTATCTTCAGCGTACAGATCGAACCACCTCTCTACATACCTACGGCATGTGTACAAAAAGAGAAAAATTCATGAAAAGTGGGGGCCCAACGACTGTGAGATTTGTCTTCTGCTGTGCGCCCCTTAGACAACTACTCTTAAATGGAGCAGCTACTGCTACAAAAACCGAAAAATAATAATATACTCAAGTATAACTGTTCATCACAAACATACAAAAGTCGTAAATATTTTTCAAACCTGTAAACTAGAATCTACAAATCACAGCTGCGAAAGAGAAAACAACTGTTGAATAATATGACAAGCGTAGCACTTAGAGTTGAAGTAACGACAAAAAACTACAAACCTTTGTCCGCAACACCAGAAAATTTACAATGGACTACGTTGAGTTAACATCTGTGATTTGTAGATTCTAGTTTACAGGTTTGAAAAATATTTTACGACTTTTGTATGTTTGTGATGAACAGTTATACTTGAGTATATTATTATTTTTCGGTTTTGTAGCAGTAGCTGCTCCATTTAAGAGTAGTTGTCTAAGGGGCGCACAGCAGAAGACAAATCTCACAGTCGTTGGGCCCCCACTTTTTCATGAATATATAGTCGTCTTAGGTTCTTGTAGCTGTGAGCAACACACTTGGTAGCCGTATAAGCTTTTTTTTTTGTAGCTGCAAGCCACAGAGTCAATAACCGCGTTAATTCGTACTTTCTGGTTGTGCACCACAGGAAAGATAGTTGTATTAAGTTTTTGTAGCTGGGAGCAACAGATTTGATAGCCGTATGAACTGTTCTCTGTAACTGCAAGCCAAAGATTCGATACCAGCGTTAATTCGTACTTTGTGGTTGTGCACCACAGAATAGATTGTCATATAAGGTTTTGTAGCTGGGAGCAACAGACTTGATAGCCGTGTAAATTTTTTTCTGTAGCTGCAAGCCAAAGAGTCGATAACCGCGTTAATTCATATTTCGTGCTGTGCGCCACAGAATAGATGGTCGTATTAGGTTTTTGTAGCTGGCAGCAACAGACTTGATAGCCGTATGAACTGTTTTCTGTAAATGCAAGCCAAAGAGTCGATAACCGCGTAAATTCGTATTTCGTGGCTGTGCGCCACAGAATAGATAGTCGTATTACTTTCTTGTAGCTGGGAGCAACAGACTTGATATTTGTATAAACCTTTTTTTCTGTAGCTGCAAGGCAAAGAGTCAATAACCGCGTTAATTTGTCTTTTGTGGCTGTGCGCCACAGAATATTCAGTCGTATTAGGTTCTTGTAGCTGTGAGCAACACACTTGATAGCCGTATAAGCTTTTTTTTCTGTAGCTGCAAGCCACAGAGTCAATAACCGCGTCAATTCGTACTTTGTGGTTGTGCACCACAGAATATATTGTCGTATTAGGTTTTTGTAGCTGGGAGCAACAGACTTGATAGCCGTATAAACTTTTTTCTGTAGCTGCAAGCCAATGAGTCGATAACCGCGTTAATTCGTACTTTCTGGTTGTGCACCACAGGAAAGATAGTTGTATTAAGTTTTGTAGCTGGGAGCAACAGATTTGATAGCCGTATGAACTGTTCTCTGTAACTGCAAGCCAAAGAGTCGATAACAGCGTTAATTCGTATTTTGTGGCTGTGCGCCACAGAATATATAGTCGTCTTAGGTTCTTGTAGCTGTGAGCAACACACTTGATAGCCGTATAAGCTTTTTTTCTGTAGCTGCAAGCCACAGAGTCAATAACCGCGTTAATTCGTACTTTCTGGTTGTGCACCACAGGAAGATAGTTGTATTAAGTTTTTGTAGCTGTGAGCAACACACTTGGTAGTCGTATAAGCTTTTTTTCTGTAGCTGCAAGCCACAGAGTCAATAACCGCGTTAATTCGTATTTTGTGGCTGTGCGCCACAGAATATATAGTCGTCTTAGGTTCTTGTAGCTGAGAGCAACACACTTGGTAGCCGTATAAGCTTTTTTCTGTAGCTGCAAGCCACAGAGTCAATAACCGCGTCAATTCGTACTTTGTGGTTGTGCGCCACAGAAAAGATAGTCGTATTAAGTTTTTGTAGCTGGGAGCAACAGACTTGATAGCCGTATAAACTTTTTTCTGTAGCTGCAAGGCAAAGAGTCAATAACCGCGTTAATTCGTACTTTCTGGTTGTGCACCACAGGAAAGATAGTTGTATTAAGTTTTTGTAGCTGGGAGCAACAGATTTGATAGCCGTATGAACTTTTTTTCTGTAGCTGCAAGCCACAGAGTCAATAACCGCGTCAATTCGTACTTTGTGGTTGTGCGCCACAGAAAAGATAGTCGTATTAAGTTTTTGTAGCTGGGAGCAACAGACTTGATAGCCGTATAAACTTTTTTCTGTAGCTGCAAGGCAAAGAGTCAATAACCGCGTTAATTCGTATTTCGTGGCTGTGCGCCACAGAATAGATAGTCGTATTAGGTTTTTGTAGCTGGGAGCAACATACTTGATAGCCGTATAAACTTTTTTCTGTAGCTGCAAGGCAAAGAGTCAATAACCGCGTTAATTTGTCTTTTGTGGCTGTGCGCCACAGAATATAAAGTCGTATTAGGTTTTTGTAGCTGGGAGCAACAGACTTGATAGCCGTATGATTTTTTTTCTGTAGCTGCAAGGCAAAGAGTCAATAACCGCGTTAATTCGTATTTTGTGGCTGTGCGCCACAGAATAGATTGTCGTATTAGGTTTTTGTAGCTGGGAGCAACAGATTTGATAGCCGTATGAACTGTTCTCTGTAGCTGCAAGGCAAAAAGTCAATAACCGTGTTAATTTGTCTTTTGTGGCTGTGCGCCACAGAATATATAGTCGTCTTAGGTTCTTGTAGCTGTGAGCAACACACTTGATAGCCGTATAAGCTTTTTTTCTGTAGCTGCAGCCACAGAGTCAATAACCGCGTCAATTCGTACTTTGTGGTTGTGCACCACAGAATAGATTGTCGTATTAGGTTTTTGTAGCTGGGAGCAACAGATTTGATAGCCGTATGAACTGTTCTCTGTAGCTGCAAGGCAAAGAGTCAATAACCGCGTTAATTTGTCTTTTGTGGCTGTGCGCCACAGAATATATAATCGTCTTAGGTTCTTGTAGCTGTGAGCAACACACTTGGTAGCCGTATAAGCTTTTTTTCTGTAGCTGCAAGCCACAGAGTCAATAACCGCGTTAATTCGTACTTTCTGGTTGTGCACCACAGGAAAGATAGTTGTATTAAGTTTTGTAGCTGGGAGCAACAGATTTGATAGCCGTATGAACTGTTCTCTGTAACTGCAAGCCAAAGAGTCGATAACAACGTTAATTCGTATTTTGTGGCTGTGCGCCACAGAATATATAGTCGTCTTAGGTTCTTGTAGCTGTGAGCAACACACTTGATAGCCGTATAAGCTTTTTTTCTGTAGCTGCAAGCCACAGAGTCAATAACCGCGTTAATTCGTACTTTCTGGTTGTGCACCACAGGAAAGATAGTTGTATTAAGTTTTTGTAGCTGTGAGCAACAGACTTGATAGCCGTATAAACTGTTTTCTGTAGCTGCAAGGCAAAGAGTCCAATAACCGCGTTAATTCGTATTTTGTGGCTGTGCGCCACAGAATAGATTGTCGTATTAGGTTTTTGTAGCTGGGAGCAACAGATTTGATAGCCGTATGAACTGTTCTCTGTAGCTGCAAGGCAAAGAGTCAATAACCGTGTTAATTTGTCTTTTGTGGCTGTGCGCCACAGAATATATAGTCGTCTTAGGTTCTTGTAGCTGTGAGCAACACACTTGATAGCCGTATAAGCTTTTTTTCTGTAGCTGCAAGCCACAGAGTCAATAACCGCGTCAATTCGTACTTTGTGGTTGTGCACCACAGAATAGATTGTCGTATTAGGTTTTTGTAGCTGGGAGCAACAGATTTGATAGCCGTATGAACTGTTCTCTGTAGCTGCAAGGCAAAGAGTTAATAACCGCGTTAATTTGTCTTTTGTGGCTGTGCGCCACAGAATATATAGTCGTCTTAGGTTCTTGTAGCTGTGAGCAACACACTTGGTAGCCGTATAAGCTTTTTTTCTGTAGCTGCAAGCCACAGAGTCAATAACCGCGTTAATTCGTACTTTCTGGTTGTGCACCACAGGAAAGATAGTTGTATTAAGTTTTGTAGCTGGGAGCAACATATTTGATAGCCGTATGAACTGTTCTCTGTAACTGCAAGCCAAAGAGTCGATAACAGCGTTAATTCGTATTTTGTGGCTGTGCGCCACAGAATATATAGTCGTCTTAGGTTCTTGTAGCTGTGAGCAACACACTTGATAGCCGTATAAGCTTTTTTTCTGTAGCTGCAAGCCACAGAGTCAATAACCGCGTTAATTCGTACTTTCTGGTTGTGCACCACAGGAAAGATAGTTGTATTAAGTTTTTGTAGCTGTGAGCAACACACTTGGTAGTCGTATAGGCTTTTTTTCTGTAGCTGCAAGCCACAGAGTCAATAACCGCGTTAATTCGTATTTTGTGGCTGTGCGCCACAGAATATATAGTCGTCTTAGGTTCTTGTAGCTGTGAGCAACACACTTGGTAGCCGTATAACCTTTTTTTCTGTAGCTGCAAGCCACAGAGTCAATAACCGCGTCAATTCGTACTTTGTGGTTGTGCGCCACAGAAAAGATAGTCGTATTAAGTTTTTGTAGCTGGGAGCAACAGACTTGATAGCCGTATAAACTTTTTTTCTGTAGCTGCAAGGCAAAGAGTCAATAACCGCGTTAATTCGTACTTTCTGGTTGTGCACCACAGGAAAGATAGTTGTATTAAGTTTTTGTAGCTGGGAGCAACAGATTTGATAGCCGTATGAACTGTTCTCTGTAACTGCAAGCCAAAGAGTCGATAACCGCGTTAATTCGTATTTTGTGGCTGTGCGCCACAGAATAGATTGTCGTATTAGGTTTTTGTAGCTGAAAGCAACAGACTTGATAGCCGTATAAACTTTTTTCTGTAGCTGCAAGCCGATGAGTCGATAACCGCGTTAATTCGTATTTCGTGGCTGTGCGCCACAGAATAGATAGTCGTATTAGGTTTTTGTAGCTGGGAGCAACATACTTGATAGCCGTATAAACTTTTTTCTGTAGCTGCAAGGCAAAGAGTCAATAACCGCGTTAATTTGTCTTTTGTGGCTGTGCGCCACAGAATATAAAGTCGTATTAGGTTTTTGTAGCTGGGAGCAACAGACTTGATAGCCGTATGATTTTTTTTCTGTAGCTGCAAGGCAAAGAGTCAATAACCGCGTTAATTCGTATTTTGTGGCTGTGCGCCACAGAATAGATTGTCGTATTAGGTTTTTGTAGCTGGGAGCAACAGATTTGATAGCCGTATGAACTGTTCTCTGTAGCTGCAAGGCAAAGAGTCAATAACCGTGTTAATTTGTCTTTTGTGGCTGTGCGCCACAGAATATATAGTCGTCTTAGGTTCTTGTATCTGTGAGCAACACACTTGATAGCCGTATAAGCTTTTTTTCTGTAGCTGCAAGCCACAGAGTCAATAACCGCGTCAATTCGTACTTTGTGGTTGTGCACCACAGAATAGATTGTCGTATTAGGTTTTTGTAGCTGGGAGCAACAGATTTGATAGCCGTATGAACTGTTCTCTGTAGCTGCAAGGCAAAGAGTCAATAACCGCGTTAATTTGTCTTTTGTGGCTGTGCGCCACAGAATATATAGTCGTCTTAGGTTCTTGTAGCTGTGAGCAACACACTTGGTAGCCGTATAAGCTTTTTTTCTGTAGCTGCAAGCCACAGAGTCAATAACCGCGTTAATTCGTACTTTCTGGTTGTGCACCACAGGAAAGATAGTTGTATTAAGTTTTGTAGCTGGGAGCAACAGATTTGATAGCCGTATGAACTGTTCTCTGTAACTGCAAGCCAAAGAGTCGATAACAGCGTTAATTCGTATTTTGTGGCTGTGCGCCACAGAATATATAGTCGTCTTAGGTTCTTGTAGCTGTGAGCAACACACTTGATAGCCGTATAAGCTTTTTTTCTGTAGCTGCAAGCCACAGAGTCAATAACCGCGTTAATTCGTACTTTCTGGTTGTGCACCACAGGAAAGATAGTTGTATTAAGTTTTTGTAGCTGTGAGCAACACACTTGGTAGTCGTATAAGCTTTTTTTCTGTAGCTGCAAGCCACAGAGTCAATAACCGCGTTAATTCGTATTTTGTGGCTGTGCGCCACAGAATATATAGTCGTCTTAGGTTCTTGTAGCTGTGAGCAACACACTTGGTAGCCGTATAAGCTTTTTTTCTGTAGCTGCAAGCCACAGAGTCAATAATCGCGTTAATTCGTATTTTGTGGCTGTGCGCCACAGAATAGATTGTCGTATTAGGTTTTTGTAGCTGGGAGCAACAGACTTGATAGCCGTATGAACTGTTTTTTGTAAATGCAAGCCAAAGAGTCGATAACCGCGTAAATTCGTATTTCGTGGCTGTGCGCCACATAATAGATAGTCGTATTACTTTCTTGTAGCTGGGAGCTACAGACTTGATAGCCGTATAAACTTTTTTTTCTGTAGCTGCAAGGCAAAGAGTCAATAACCGCGTTAATTCGTCTTTTGTGGCTGTGCGCCACAGAATATTCAGTCGTATTAGGTTCTTGTAGCTGTGAGCAACACACTTGATAGCCGTATAAGCTTTTTTTCTGTAGCTGCAAGCCACAGAGTCAATAACCGCGTCAATTCGTACTTTGTGGTTGTGCGCCACAGAAAAGATAGTCGTATTAAGTTTTTGTAGCTGGGAGCAACAGACTTGATAGCCGTATAAACTTTTTTCTGTAGCTGCAAGGCAAAGAGTCAATAACCGCGTTAATTCGTACTTTCTGGTTGTGCACCACAGGAAAGATAGTTGTATTAAGTTTTTGTAGCTGGGAGCAACAGATTTGATAGCCGTATGAACTGTTCTCTGTAACTGCAAGCCAAAGAGTCGATAACCGCGTTAATTCGTATTTTGTGGCTGTGCGCCACAGAATAGATTGTCGTATTAGGTTTTTGTAGCTGAAAGCAACAGACTTGATAGCCGTATAAACTTTTTTCTGTAGCTGCAAGCCGATGAGTCGATAACCGCGTTAATTCGTATTTCGTGGCTGTGCGCCACAGAATAGATAGTCGTATTAGGTTTTTGTAGCTGGGAGCAACATACTTGATAGCCGTATAAACTTTTTTCTGTAGCTGCAAGGCAAAGAGTCAATAACCGCGTTAATTTGTCTTTTGTGGCTGTGCGCCACAGAATATAAAGTCGTATTAGGTTTTTGTAGCTGGGAGCAACAGACTTGATAGCCGTATGATTTTTTTTCTGTAGCTGCAAGGCAAAGAGTCAATAACCGCGTTAATTCGTATTCTGTGGCTGTGCGCCACAGAATAGATTGTCGTATTAGGTTTTTGTAGCTGGGAGCAACAGATTTGATAGCCGTATGAACTGTTCTCTGTAGCTGCAAGGCAAAGAGTCAATAACCGTGTTAATTTGTCTTTTGTGGCTGTGCGCCACAGAATATATAGTCGTCTTAGGTTCTTGTAGCTGTGAGCAACACACTTGATAGCCGTATAAGCTTTTTTTCTGTAGCTGCAAGCCACAGAGTCAATAACCGCGTCAATTCGTACTTTGTGGTTGTGCACCACAGAATAGATTGTCGTATTAGGTTTTTGTAGCTGGGAGCAACAGATTTGATAGCCGTATGAACTGTTCTCTGTAGCTGCAAGGCAAAGAGTCAATAACCGCGTTAATTTGTCTTTTGTGGCTGTGCGCCACAGAATATATAGTCGTCTTAGGTTCTTGTAGCTGTGAGCAACACACTTGGTAGCCGTATAAGCTTTTTTTCTGTAGCTGCAAGCCACAGAGTCAATAACCGCGTTAATTCGTACTTTCTGGTTGTGCACCACAGGAAAGATAGTTGTATTAAGTTTTGTAGCTGGGAGCAACAGATTTGATAGCCGTATGAACTGTTTTCTGTAACTGCAAGCCAAAGAGTCGATAACAGCGTTAATTCGTATTTTGTGGCTGTGCGCCACAGAATATATAGTCGTCTTAGGTTCTTGTAGCTGTGAGCAACACACTTGATAGCCGTATAAGCTTTTTTTCTGTAGCTGCAAGCCACAGAGTCAATAACCGCGTTAATTCGTACTTTCTGGTTGTGCACCACAGGAAAGATAGTTGTATTAAGTTTTTGTAGCTGTGAGCAACACACTTGGTAGTCGTATAAGCTTTTTTTCTGTAGCTGCAAGCCACAGAGTCAATAACCGCGTTAATTCGTATTTTGTGGCTGTGCGCCACAGAATATATAGTCGTCTTAGGTTCTTGTAGCTGTGAGCAACACACTTGGTAGCCGTATAAGCTCTTTTTCTGTAGCTGCAAGCCACAGAGTCAATAACCGCGTTAATTCGTATTTTGTGGCTGTGCGCCACAGAATATATAGTCGTCTTAGGTTCTTGTAGCTGTGAGCAACACACTTGGTAGCCGTATAAGCTTTTTTTCTGTAGCTGCAAGCCACAGAGTCAATAACCGCGTTAATTCGTATTTTGTGGCTGTGCGCCACAGAATAGATTGTCGTATTAGGTTTTTGTAGCTGGGAGCAACAGACTTGATAGCCGTATGAACTGTTTTTTGTAAATGCAAGCCAAAGAGTCGATAACCGCGTAAATTCGTATTTCGTGGCTGTGCGCCACATAATAGATAGTCGTATTACTTTCTTGTAGCTGGGAGCTACAGACTTGATAGCCGTATAAACTTTTTTTTTCTATAGCTGCAAGGCAAAGAGTCAATAACCGCGTTAATTCGTATTTTGTGGCTGTGCGCCACAGAATATATAGTCGTCTTAGGTTCTTGTAGCTGTGAGCAACACACTTGGTAGCCGTATAAGCTTTTTTCTGTAGCTGCAAGCCACAGAGTCAATAACCGCGTTAATTCGTACTGTCTGGTTGTGCACCACAGGAAAGATAGTTGTATTAAGTTTTTGTAGTTGGGAGCAACAAATTTGATAGCCGTATGAACTGTTCTCTGTAACTGCAAGCCAGAGAGTCGATAACCGCGTTAATTCGTATTTTGTGGCTGTGCACCACAGAATAGATTGTCGTATTAGGTTTTTGTAGCTGAAAGCAACAGACTTGATAGCCGTATAAACTTTTTTCTGTAGCTGCAAGCCGATGAGTCGATAACCGCGTTAATTCGTATTTCGTGGCTGTGCGCCACAGAATAGATAGTCGTATTACTTTCTTGTAGCTGGGAGCAACAGATTTGATAGCCGTATGAACTGTTCTCAGTAGCTGCAAGGCAAAGAGTCAATAACCGCGTTAATTTGTCTTTTGTGGCTGTGCGCCACAGAATATATAGTCGTCTTAGGTTCTTGTAGCCGTGAGCAACACACTCGGTAGCCGTATAAGCTTTTTTTTCTGTAGCTGCAAGCCACAGAGTCAATAACCGCGTTAATTCGTACTTTCTGGTTGTGCACCACAGGAAAGATAGTTGTATTAAGTTTTTGTAGCTGGGAGCAACAGATTTGATAGCCGTATGAACTGTTCTCTGTAACTGCAAGCCAAAGAGTCGATAACCGCGTTAATTCGTATTTTGTGGCTGTGCGATACAGAATAGATTGTCGTATTAGGTTTTTGTAGCTGAAAGCAACAGACTTGATAGCCGTATAAACTTTTTTCTGTAGCTGCAAGCCGATGAGTCGATAACCGCGTTAATTCGTATTTCGTGGCTGTGCGCCACAGAATAGATAGTCGTATTAGGTTTTTGTAGCTGGGAGCAACATACTTGATAGCCGTATAAACTTGTTTCTGTAGCTGCAAGGCAAAGAGTCAATAACCGCGTTAATTTGTCTTTTGTGGCTGTGCGCCACAGAATATAAAGTCGTATTAGGTTTTTGTAGCTGGGAGCAACAGACTTGATAGCCGCATGATTTTTTTTCTGTAGCTGCAAGGCAAAGAGTCAATAACCGCGTTAATTCGTATTTTGTGGCTGTGCGCCACAGAATAGATTGTCGTATTAGGTTTTTGTAGCTGGGAGCAACAGATTTGATAGCCGTATGAACTGTTCTCTGTAGCTGCAAGGCAAAGAGTCAATAACCGTGTTAATTTGTCTTTTGTGGCTGTGCGCCACAGAATATATAGTCGTCTTAGGTTCTTGTAGCTGTGAGCAACACACTTGATAGCCGTATAAGCTTTTTTCTGTAGCTGCAAGCCACAGAGTCAATAACCGCGTCAATTCGTACTTTGTGGTTGTGCACCACAGAATAGATTGTCGTATTAGGTTTTTGTAGCTGGGAGCAACAGATTTGATAGCCGTATGAACTGTTCTCTGTAACTGCAAGCCAAAGAGTCGATAACCGCGTTAATTCGTATTTTGTGGCTGTGCGATACAGAATAGATTGTCGTATTAGGTTTTTGTAGCTGAAAGCAACAGACTTGATAGCCGTATAAACTTTTTTCTGTAGCTGCAAGCCGATGAGTCGATAACCGCGTTAATTCGTATTTCGTGGCTGTGCGCCACAGAATAGATAGTCGTATTAGGTTTTTGTAGCTGGGAGCAACATACTTGATAGCCGTATAAACTTGTTTCTGTAGCTGCAAGGCAAAGAGTCAATAACCGCGTTAATTTGTCTTTTGTGGCTGTGCGCCACAGAATATAAAGTCGTATTAGGTTTTTGTAGCTGGGAGCAACAGACTTGATAGCCGCATGATTTTTTTTCTGTAGCTGCAAGGCAAAGAGTCAATAACCGCGTTAATTCGTATTTTGTGGCTGTGCGCCACAGAATAGATTGTCGTATTAGGTTTTTGTAGCTGGGAGCAACAGATTTGATAGCCGTATGAACTGTTCTCTGTAGCTGCAAGGCAAAGAGTCAATAACCGTGTCAATTTGTCTTTTGTGGCTGTGCGCCACAGAATATATAGTCGTCTTAGGTTCTTGTAGCTGTGAGCAACACACTTGATAGCCGTATAAGCTTTTTTCTGTAGCTGCAAGCCACAGAGTCAATAACCGCGTCAATTCGTACTTTGTGGTTGTGCACCACAGAATAGATTGTCGTATTAGGTTTTTGTAGCTGGGAGCAACAGATTTGATAGCCGTATGAACTGTTCTCTGTAGCTGCAAGGCAAAGAGTCAATAACCGCGTTAATTTGTCTTTTGTGGCTGTGCGCCACAGAATATATAGTATTCTTAGGTTCTTGTAGCTGTGAGCAACACACTTGGTAGCCGTATAAGCTTTTTTTCTGTAGCTGCAAGCCACAGAGTCAATAACCGCGTCAATTCGTACTTTGTGGTTGTGCGCCACAGAAAAGATAGTCGTATTAAGTTTTTGTAGCTGGGAGCAACAGACTTGATAGCCGTATAAACTTTTTTCTGTAGCTGCAAGGCAAAGAGTCGATAACAGCGTTAATTCGTACTTTCTGGTTGTGCACCACAGGAAAGATAGTTGTATTGAGTTTTTGTAGCTGGGAGCAACACACTTGGTAGCCGTATAAGCTTTTTTCTGTAACTGCAAGCCAAAGAGTCGATAACCGCGTTAATTCGTATTTTGTGGCTGTGCGCCACAGAATAGATTGTCGTATTAGGTTTTTGTAGCTGAAAGCAACAGACTTGATAGCCGTATAAACTTTTTTCTGTAGCTGCAAGCCGATGAGTCGATAACCGCGTTAATTCGTATTTTGTGGCTGTGCGCCACAGAATAGATTGTCGTATTAGGTTTTTGTAGCTGAAAGCAACAGACTTGATAGCCGTATAAACTTTTTTCTGTAGCTGCAAGCTGATGAGTCGATAACCGCGTTAATTCGTATTTCGTGGCTGTGCGCCACAGAATAGATAGTCGTATTAGGTTTTTGTAGCTGGGAGCAACATACTTGATAGCCGTATAAACTTTTTTCTGTAGCTGCAAGGCAAAGAGTCAATAACCGCGTTAATTTGTCTTTTGTGGCTGTGCGCCACAGAATATAAAGTCGTATTAGGTTTTTGTAGCTGGGAGCAACAGACTTGATAGCCGTATGATTTTTTTTCTGTAGCTGCAAGGCAAAGAGTCAATAACCGCGTTAATTCGTATTTTGTGGCTGTGCGCCACAGAATAGATTATCGTATTAGGTTTTTGTAGCTGGGAGCAACAGATTTGATAGCCGTATGATCTGTTCTCTGTAGCTGCAAGGCAAAGAGTCAATAACCGTGTTAATTTGTCTTTTGTGGCTGTGCGCCACAGAATATATAGTCGTCTTAGGTTCTTGTAGCTGTGAGCAACACACTTGATAGCCGTATAAGTTTTTTTTCTGTAGCTGCAAGCCACAGAGTCAATAACCGCGTCAATTCGTACTTTGTGGTTGTGTACCACAGAATAGATTGTCGTATTAGGTTCTTGTAGCTGTGAGCAACACACTTGGTAGCCGTATAAGCTTTTTTTCTGTAGCTGCAAGCCACAGAGTCAATAACCGCGTTAATTCGTACTTTCTGGTTGTGCACCACAAGAAAGATAGTTGTATTAAGTTTTGTAGCTGGGAGCAACAGATTTGATAGCCGTATGAACTGTTCTCTGTAACTGCAAGCCAAAGAGTCGATAACAGCGTTAATTCGTATTTTGTGGCTGTGCGCCACAGAATATATAGTCGTCTTAGGTTCTTGTAGCTGCGAGCAACACACTTGGTAGCCGTATAAGCTTTTTTCTGTAGCTGCAAGCCACAGAGTCAATAACCGCGTTAATTCGTACTTTCTGGTTGTGCACCACAGGAAAGATAGTTGTATTCAGTTTTTGTAGCTGGGAGCAACAGACTTGATAGCCGTATGAACTGTTTTTTGTAAATGCAAGCCAAAGAGTCGATAACCGCGTAAATTCGTATTTCGTGGCTGTGCGCCACATAATAGATAGTCGTATTACTTTCTTGTAGCTGGGAGCTACAGACTTGATAGCCGTATAAACTTTTTTTTCTGTAGCTGCAAGGCAAAGAGTCAATAACCGCGTTAATTCGTCTTTTGTGGCTGTGCGCCACAGAATATTCAGTCGTATTAGGTTCTTGTAGCTGGGAGCAACAGATTTGATAGCCGTATGAACTGTTCTCTGTAGCTGCGAGGCAAAGAGTCAATAACCGTGTTAATTTGTCTTTTGTGGCTGTGCGCCACAGAATATATAGTCGTCTTAGGTTCTTGTAGCTGTGAGCAACACACTTGATAGCCGTATACGTTTTTTTTCTGTAGCTGCAAGCCACAGAGTCAATAACCGCGTCAATTCGTACTTTGTGGTTGTGCACCACAGAATAGATTGTCGTATTAGGTTTTTGTAGCTGGGAGCAACAGATTTGATAGCCGTATGAACTGTTCTCTGTAGCTGCAAGGCAAAGAGTCAATAACCGCGTTAATTCGTCTTTTGTGGCTGTGTGCCACAGGATATATAGTCGTCTTAGGTTCTTGTAGCTGTGAGCAACACACTTGGTAGCCGTATAAGCTTTTTTTCTGTAGCTGCATACCACAGAGTCAATAACCGCGTTAATTCGTACTTTCTGGTTGTGCACCACAGGAAAGATAGTTGTATTAAGTTTTGTAGCTGGGAGCAACATATTTGATAGCCGTATGAACTGTTCTCTGTAACTGCAAGCCAAAGAGTCGATAACAGCGTTAATTCGTATTTTGTGGCTGTGCGCCACAGAATATATAGTCGTCTTAGGTTCTTGTAGCTGTGAGCAACACACTTGGTAGCCGTATAAGCTTTTTTCTGTAACTGCAAGCCACAGAGTCAATAACCGCGTTAATTCGTACTTTCTGGTTGTGCACCACAGGAAAGATAGTTGTATTCAGTTTTTGTAGCTGGGAGCAACAGACTTGATAGCCGTATGAACTGTTTTTTGTAAATGCAAGCCAAAGAGTCGATAACCGCGTAAATTCGTATTTCGTGGCTGTGCGCCACATAATAGATAGTCGTATTACTTTCTTGTAGCTGGGAGCTACAGACTTGATAGCCGTATAAACTTTTTTTTTCTGTAGCTGCAAGGCAAAGAGTCAATAACCGCGTTAATTCGTCTTTTGTGGCTGTGCGCCACAGAATATTCAGTCGTATTAGGTTCTTGTAGCTGTGAGCAACACACTTGATAGCCGTATAAGCTTTTTTTTCTGTAGCTGCAAGGCAAAGAGTCAATAACCGCGTTAATTCGTATTTTGTGGCTGTACGCCACAGAATAGATTGTCGTATTAGGTTTTTGTAGCTGGGAGCAACAGATTTCATAGCCGTATGAACTGTTCTCTGTAGCTGCAAGGCAAAGAGTCAATAACCGTGTTAATTTGTCTTTTGTGGCTGTGCGCCACAGAATATATAGTCGTCTTAGGTTCTTGTAGCTGTGAGCCACACACTTGATAGCCGTATAAGCTTTTTTTTTCTGTAGCTGCAAGCCACAGAGTCAATAACCGCGTCAATTCGTACTTTGTGGTTGTGCACCACTGAATAGATTGTCGTATTAGGTTTTTGTAGCTGGGAGCAACAGATTTGATAGCCGTATGAACTGTTCTCTGTAGCTGCAAGGCAAAGAGTCAATAACCGCGTTAATTTGTCTTTTGTGGCTGTGCGCCACAGAATATATAGTCTTCTTAGGTTCTTGTAGCTGTGAGCAACACACTTGGTAGCCGTATAAGCTTTTTTTCTGTAGCTGCAAGCCACAGAGTCAATAACCGCGTTAATTCGTACTTTCTGGTTGTGCACCACAGGAAAGATAGTTGTATTAAGTTTTGTAGCTGGGAGCAACAGATTTGATAGCCGGATGAACTGTTCTCTGTAACTGCAAGCCAAAGAGTCGATAACAGCGTTAATTCGTATTTTGTGGCTGTGCGCCACAGAATATATAGTCGTCTTAGGTTCTTGTAGCTGTGAGCAACACACTTGGTAGCCGTATAAGCTTTTTTTCTGTAGCTGCAAGCCACAGAGTCAATAACCGCGTTAATTCGTACTTTCTGGTTGTGCACCACAGGAAAGATAGTTGTATTAAGTTTTTGTAGCTGGGAGCAACAGACTTGATAGCCGTATGAACTGTTTTTTGTAAATGCAAGCCAAAGAGTCGATAACCGCGTAAATTCGTATTTCGTGGCTGTGCGCCACATAATAGATAGTCGTATTACTTTCTTGTAGCTGGGAGCTACAGACTTGATAGCCGTATAAACTTTTTTTTCTGTAGCTGCAAGGCAAAGAGTCAATAACCGTGTTAATTTGTCTTTTGTGGCTGTGCGCCACAGAATATATAGTCGTCTTAGGTTCTTGTAGCTGTGAGCCACACACTTGATAGCCGTATAAGCTTTTTTTCTGTAGCTGCAAGCCACAGAGTCAATAACCGCGTCAATTCGTACTTTGTGGTTGTGCATCACAGAATAGATTGTCGTATTAGGTTTTTGTAGCTGGGAGCAACAGATTTGATAGCCGTATGAACTGTTCTCTGTAGCTGCAAGGCAAAGAGTCAATAACCGCGTTAATTTGTCTTTTGTGGCTGTGCGCCACAGAATATATAGTCGTCTTAGGTTCTTGTAGCTGTGAGCAACACACTTGGTAGCCGTATAAGCTTTTTTTCTGTAGCTGCAAGCCACAGAGTCAATAACCGCGTTAATTCGTACTTTCTGGTTGTGCACCACAGGAAAGATAGTTGTATTAAGTTTTGTAGCTGGGAGCAACATATTTGATAGCCGTATGAACTGTTCTCTGTAACTGCAAGCCAAAGAGTCGATAACAGCGTTAATTCGTATTTTGTGGCTGTGCGCCACAGAATATATAGTCGTCTTAGGTTCTTGTAGCTGTGAGCAACACACTTGGTAGCCGTATAAGCTTTTTTTCTGTAGCTGCAAGCCACAGAGTCAATAACCGCGTTAATTCGTACTTTCTGGTTGTGCACCACAGGAAAGATAGTTGTATTAAGTTTTTGTAGCTGGGAGCAACAGACTTGATAGCCGTATGAACTGTTTTTTGTAAATGCAAGCCAAAGAGTCTATAACCGCGTAAATTCGTATTTCGTGGCTGTGCGCCACATAATAGATAGTCGTATTACTTTCTTGTAGCTGGGAGCTACACACTTGATAGCCGTATAAGCTTTTTTTCTGTAGCTGCAAGCCACATAGTCAATAACCGCGTCAATTCGTACTTTGTGGTTGTGCGCCACAGAAAAGATAGTCGTATTAAGTTTTTGTAGCTGGGAGCAACAGACTTGATAGCCGTATAAACTTTTTTCTGTAGCTGCAAGGCAAAGAGTCAATAACCGCGTTAATTCGTACTTTCTGGTTGTGCACCACAGAAAAGATAGTTGTATTAAGTTTTGTAGCTGGGAGCAACAGATTTGATAGCCGTATGAACTGTTTTTTGTAAATGCAAGCCAAAGAGTCTATAACCGCGTAAATTCGTATTTCGTGGCTGTGCGCCACATAATAGATAGTCGTATTAAGTTTTTGTAGCTGGGAGCAACAGACTTGATAGCCGTATAAACTTTTTTCTGTAGCTGCAAGGCAAAGAGTCAATAACCGCGTTAATTCGTACTTTCTGGTTGTGCACCACAGGAAAGATAGTTGTATTAAGTTTTTGTAGCTGGGAGCAACAGATTTGATAGCCGTATAGTTCGTTTCACCCATCGGTAGCAGTCAGCCATGCTGGCCGAGCGCGCCCTACATTGCAGGCGACTGATCTGGCAGCTTGCCAGTCTTTTCATTCCAAATAAAAATTCGAAAACTGGTTATTTTAGGATTTTTGCAACTTTTTTGTTTTCAAAAGATTCCCACATGATCGGGGAGTAATTTAAACCACTTTTTGTGTGATAACATAAGCATTGAAAAACGGCCAGAAAAGATGGTTGGATATCACTGTTTTTAGTTTGGGCCAACATGTTCAGATGGCTGGCTGCTTGTGGGCGCCGCACCACCTATCCCAGCTCAGTTCAATACCTCGCTGGTGCACAATTTTGATTAGGCTCGTCGCTGTTGGAAACTTTCCAACACAATTGACTCCGCCCACTAAAATATACTGTAACTGGCTGCTATCGATGGTTGAAACGAACTATATGAACTGTTCTCTGTAACTGCGAGCCAAAGAGTCGATAACAGTGTTAATTCGTAGTTTGTGGCTGTGCGCCACAGAATAGATTGTCGTATTAGGTTTTTGTAGCTGGGAGCAACAGACTTGATAGCCGTATGAACTGTTTGTTTGCAAATGCAAGCCAAAGAGTCGATAACCGCGTAAATTCGTATTTCGTGGCTGTGCGCCACATAATAGATAGTCGTATTACTTTCTTGTAGCTGGGAGCAACAGATTTGATAGCCGTATGAACTGTTCTCTGTAACTGCAAGCCAAAGAGTCGATAACAGCGTTAATTCGTATTTTGTGGCTGTGCGCCACAGAATAGATTGTCGTATTAGGTTTTTGTAGCTGGGAGCAACATACTTGATAGCCGTATAAACTGTTCTCTGTAACTGCTAGCCAAAGAGTCGATAACAGCGTTAATTCGTATTTTGTGGCTGTGCGCCACATAATAGATAGTCGTATTACTTTCTTGTAGCTGGGAGCTACAGACTTGATAGCCGTATAAACTTTTTTTTCTGTAGCTGCAAGGCAAAGAGTCAATAACCGCGTTAATTCGTCTTTTGTGGCTGTGCGCCACAGAATATTCAGTCGTATTAGGTTCTTGTAGCTGTGAGCAACACACTTGATAGCCGTATAAGCTTTTTTTCTGTAGCTGCAAGCCACAGAGTCAATAACCGCGTCAATTCGTACTTTGTGGTTGTGCGCCACAGAAGAGATAGTCGTATTAAGTTTTTGTAGCTGGGAGCAACAGACTTGATAGCCGTATAAACTTTTTTCTGTAGCTGCAAGGCAAAGAGTCAATAACCGCGTTAATTCGTACTTTCTGGTTGTGCACCACAGGAAAGATAGTTGTATTAAGTTTTTGTAGCTGGGAGCAACATATTTGATAGCCGTATGAAATGTTCTCTGTAACTGCAAGCCAAAGAGTCGATAACCGCGTTAATTCGTATTTTGTGGCTGTGCGCCACAGAATAGATTGTCGTATTAGGTTTTTGTAGCTGAAAGCAACAGACTTGATAGCCGTATGAACTGTTTTTTGTAAATGCAAGCCAAAGAGTCGATAACCGCGTAAATTCGTATTTCGTGGCTGTGCGCCACATAATAGATAGTCGTATTACTTTCTTGTAGCTGGGAGCAACATACTTGATAGCCGTATAAACTTTTTTCTGTAGCTGCAAGGCAAAGAGTCAATAACCGCGTTAATTTGTCTTTTGTGGCTGTGCGCCACAGAATATAAAGTCGTATTAGGTTTTTGTAGCTGGGAGCAACAGACTTGATAGCCGTATGATTTTGTTTCTGTAGCTGCAAGGCAAAGAGTCAATAACCGCGTTAATTCGTATTTTGTGGCTGTGCGCCACAGAATAGATTGTCGTATTAGGTTTTTGTAGCTGGGAGCAACAGATTTGATAGCCGTATGATTTTTTTTTCTGTAGCTGCAAGGCAAAGAGTCAATAACCGCGTTAATTCGTACTTTCTGGTTGTGCACCACAGGAAAGATAGTTGTATTAAGTTTTGTAGCTGGGAGCAACAGATTTGATAGCCGTATGAACTGTTCTCTGTAACTGCAAGCCAAAGAGTCGATAACAGCGTTAATTCGTATTTTGTGGCTGTGCGCCACAGAATATATAGTCGTCTTAGGTTCTTGTAGCTGTGAGCAACACACTTGGTAGCCGTATAAGCTTTTTTTTTCTGTAGCTGCAAGCCACAGAGTCAATAACCGCGTTAATTCGTTCTTTCTGGTTGTGCACCACAGGAAAGATAGTTGTATTAAGTTTTTGTAGCTGGGAGCAACAGACTTGATAGCCGTATGAACTGTTTTTTGTAAATGCAAGCCAAAGAGTCTATAACCGCGTAAATTCGTATTTCGTGGCTGTGCGCCACATAATAGATAGTCGTATTAAGTTTTTGTAGCTGGGAGCAACAGACTTGATAGCCGTATAAACTTTTTTCTGTAGCTGCAAGGCAAAGAGTCAATAACCGCGTTAATTCGTACTTTCTGGTTGTGCACCACAGGAAAGATAGTTGTATTAAGTTTTTGTAGCTGGGAGCAACAGATTTGATAGCCGTATAGTTCGTTTCACCCATCGGTAGCAGTCAGCCATGCTGGCCGAGCGCGCCCTACATTGCAGGCGACTGATCTGGCAGCTTGCCAGTCTTTTCATTCCAAATAAAAATTCGAAAACTGGTTATTTTAGGATTTTTGCAACTTTTTTGTTTTCAAAAAATTCCCACATGATCGGGGAGTAATTTAAACCACTTTTTGTGTGATAACATAAGCATTGAAAAACGGCCAGAAAAGATGGTTGGATATCACTGTTTTTAGTTTGGGCCAACATGTTCAGATGGCTGGCTGCTTGTGGGCGCCGCACCACCTATCCCAGCTCAGTTCAATACCTCGCTGGTGCACAATTTTGATTAGGCTCGTCGCTGTTGGAAACTTTCCAACACAATTGACTCCGCCCACTAAAATATACTGTAACTGGCTGCTATCGATGGTTGAAACGAACTATATGAACTGTTCTCTGTAACTGCGAGCCAAAGAGTCGATAACAGTGTTAATTCGTAGTTTGTGGCTGTGCGCCACAGAATAGATTGTCGTATTAGGTTTTTGTAGCTGGGAGCAACAGACTTGATAGCCGTATGAACTGTTTGTTTGCAAATGCAAGCCAAAGAGTCGATAACCGCGTAAATTCGTATTTCGTGGCTGTGCGCCACATAATAGATAGTCGTATTACTTTCTTGTAGCTGGGAGCAACAGATTTGATAGCCGTATGAACTGTTCTCTGTAACTGCAAGCCAAAGAGTCGATAACAGCGTTAATTCGTATTTTGTGGCTGTGCGCCACAGAATAGATTGTCGTATTAGGTTTTTGTAGCTGGGAGCAACATACTTGATAGCCGTATAAACTGTTCTCTGTAACTGCAAGCCAAAGAGTCGATAACAGCGTTAATTCGTATTTTGTGGCTGTGCGCCACATAATAGATAGTCGTATTACTTTCTTGTAGCTGGGAGCTACAGACTTGATAGCCGTATAAACTTTTTTTTCTGTAGCTGCAAGGCAAAGAGTCAATAACCGCGTTAATTCGTCTTTTGTGGCTGTGCGCCACAGAATATTCAGTCGTATTAGGTTCTTGTAGCTGTGAGCAACACACTTGATAGCCGTATAAGCTTTTTTTCTGTAGCTGCAAGCCACAGAGTCAATAACCGCGTCAATTCGTACTTTGTGGTTGTGCGCCACAGAAGAGATAGTCGTATTAAGTTTTTGTAGCTGGGAGCAACAGACTTGATAGCCGTATAAACTTTTTTCTGTAGCTGCAAGGCAAAGAGTCAATAACCGCGTCAATTCGTACTTTCTGGTTGTGCACCACAGGAAAGATAGTTGTATTAAGTTTTTGTAGCTGGGAGCAACATATTTGATAGCCGTATGAAATGTTCTCTGTAACTGCAAGCCAAAGAGTCGATAACCGCGTTAATTCGTATTTTGTGGCTGTGCGCCACAGAATAGATTGTCGTATTAGGTTTTTGTAGCTGAAAGCAACAGACTTGATAGCCGTATGAACTGTTTTTTGTAAATGCAAGCCAAAGAGTCGATAACCGCGTAAATTCGTATTTCGTGGCTGTGCGCCACATAATAGATAGTCGTATTACTTTCTTGTAGCTGGGAGCAACATACTTGATAGCCGTATAAACTTTTTTCTGTAGCTGCAAGGCAAAGAGTCAATAACCGCGTTAATTTGTCTTTTGTGGCTGTGCGCCACAGAATATAAAGTCGTATTAGGTTTTTGTAGCTGGGAGCAACAGACTTGATAGCCGTATGATTTTGTTTCTGTAGCTGCAAGGCAAAGAGTCAATAACCGCGTTAATTCGTATTTTGTGGCTGTGCGCCACAGAATAGATTGTCGTATTAGGTTTTTGTAGCTGGGAGCAACAGATTTGATAGCCGTATGAACTGTTCTCTGTAGCTGCAAGGCAAAGAGTCAATAACCGTGTTAATTTGTCTTTTGTGGCTGTGCGCCACAGAATATATAGTCGTCTTAGGTTCTTGTAGCTGTGAGCAACACACTTGATAGCCGTATAAGCTTTTTTTTCTGTAGCTGCAAGCCACAGAGTCAACAACCGCGTCAATTCGTACTTTGTGGTTGTGCACCACAGAATAGATTGTCGTATTAGGTTTTTGTAGCTGGGAGCAACATACTTGATAGCCGTATAAACTTTTTTCTGTAGCTGCAAGTCAATGTGTCAATAACCGCGTTAATTCGTTTTTATGGCTGTGCGCCACAGAATATATAGTCGTATTAGGTTTTTGTAGCCAGGAGCAACAAGCTTGATAGCCGTATGATTTTTTTTCTGTAGCTGCAAGTCAAAGTGTCAATAACCGCGTTAATTCGTTTTTGTGGCTGTGCGCCACAGAATAGATAGTCGTATTAGGTTTTTGTATCTGGGAGCAACCGACTTGATAGCCGTATGAACTTCTTTTTGTAGCTGCAAGGCAAAGAGTCAATAACCGCGTTAATTCGTCTTTTGTGGCTGTGCGCCACAGAATATATAGTCGTCTTAGGTTTTTGTAGCTGGGAGCAACCGATTTGATAGCCGTATGAACTGTTCTTTGTAACTGCAAGCCGAAAAGTTGATAACCGCGTTAATTCGTATTTCGTGGCTGTGCGCCACAGAAAAGATAGTCGTATTAGGTTTTTGTAGCGTTGAGCAACAGACTTGATAGCCGTATAAACGTTTTTCTGTAGCTGCAAGGCAAAGAGTCAATAACCGCGTTAAATCGTCTTTTGTGGCTGTGCGCCACAGAATAGATCGTATTAGGTTTTTGTAGCTGGGAGCAACAGACTTGATAGCCGTATAAATTTTTTTCTGTAGCTGCAAGGCAAAGAGTCGATAACCGCGTTAATTCGTATTTCGTGGCTGTGCGCCACAAAATAGATAGTCGTATTAGGTTTTTGTAGCTGGGAGCAACAGACTTGATAGCCGTATAAACTTTTCTCTGTAACTGCAAGCTAACGAGTCGATAACCGCGTTAATTCGTATTTTGTGGCTGTGCGCCACAGAATATATAGTCGTCTTAGGTTTTTGTAGCTGGGAGCAACAGAGTTGATATCCGTATAAACTTTTTTTTCTGTAGCTGCAAGGCAAAGAGTCAATAACCGCGTTAATTCGTCTTTTGTGGCTGTGGGCCACAGAATAGATAGTCGTATTACTTTCTTGTAGCTGGGAGCAACAGACTTGATAGCCGTATAAACTTTTTTCTGTAGCTGCAAGGCAAAGAGTCAATAACCGCGTTAAATCGTCTTTTGTGCTGTGCGGCACAGAATAGATTGTCGTATTAGGTTTTTGTAGCTGGGAGAAACATACTTGATAGCCGTATGAACTTATTTCTGTAGCTGCAAGGCAAAGAGTCAATAACCGCGTTAATTTGTCTTTTGTGGCTGTGCGCCACAGAATATAAAGTCGTATTAGTTTTTTGTAGTTGGGAGCAACAGACTTGATAGCCGTATGATTTTTTTTTCTGTAGCTGCAAGTCAATGTGTCAATAACCGCGTTAATTCGTTTTTATGGCTGTGCGCCACAGAATATAAAGTCGTATTAGGTTTTTGTAGCCAGGAGCAACAGGCTTGATAGCCGTATGATTTTTTTTCTGTAGCTGCAAGTCAAAGTGTCAATAACCGCGTTAATTCGTTTTTGTGGCTGTGCGCCACAGAATAGATAGTCGTATTAGGTTTTTGTATCTGGGAGCAACCGACTTGATAGCCGTATGAACTTCTTTTTGTAACTCCCAGCCAAAGAGTCGATAACAGCGTCAATTCGTACTTTGTGGTTGTGCGCCACAGAAAAGATAGTCGTGAGCAACAGACTTGATAGCCGTATAAACTTTTTTCTGTAGCTGCAAGGCAAAGAGTCAATAACCGCGTTAATTCGTACTTTCTGGTTGTGCACCACAGGAAAGATAGTTGTATTAAGTTTTTGTAGCTGGGAGCAACATATTTGATAGCCGTATGAAATGTTCTCTGTAACTGCAAGCCAAAGAGTCGATAACCGCGTTAATTCGTATTTTGTGGCTGTGCGCCACAGAATAGATTGTCGTATTAGGTTTTTGTAGCTGAAAGCAACAGACTTGATAGCCGTATAAACTTTTTTCTGTAGCTGCAGGCCGATGAGTCGATAACCGCGTTAATTCGTATTTCGTGGCTGTGCGCCACAGAATAGATAGTCGTATTAGGTTTTTGTAGCTGGGAGCAACATACTTGATAGCCGTATAAACTTTTTCCTGTAGCTGCAAGGCAAAGAGTCAATAACCGCGTTAATTTGTCTTTTGTGGCTGTGCGCCACAGAATATAAAGTCGTATTAGGTTTTTGTAGCTGGGAGCAACATACTTGATAGCCGTATGATTTTTTTTCTGTAGCTGCAAGGCAAAGAGTCAATAACCGCGTTAATTCGTATTTTGTGGCTGTGCGCCACAGAATAGATTGTCGTATTAGGTTTTTGTAGCTGGGAGCAACATATTTGATAGCCGTATGAACTGTTCTCTGTAGCTGCAAGGCAAAGAGTCAATAACCGTGTTAATTTGTCTTTTGTGGCTGTGCGCCACGGAATCGCGCGCAGCGCGAAGCGCTGTGCGAGATTTGTCTTTGGTCCGGCTAATGCGTGCTTCCGTTTTTTTAGTTTTTCCTCAAAAAGGCTGAAATTTGCAAAACAAAGTGTGTGTGGGTTGTGACAAGAAAAGTAAACCCAGTTTAAGGGTTTCTACTTAACCGATTTCGTTGAAAATTGTGGAAGACATATGATACCTACTCAAACCCTCGCGGAGCAAAAAAAATTCAAGAAAAAATTGTTTTTGTCAAAGTTATAGACATTTTTCGAAAAGTGTCTGCGTCTCTCCATTTAGCACGCTCTCTCACTCTCTCTGTCCGGTCGACAACTCAATTTGTATTGTAACTTAGAGTAACAATTACCGATTTGCTCGAAAATTGAAATATGATGCCATCGTGACTTTTATTTGAATATGAAGTATTCTATTCCTGACGTCCTTCAGAATTCTGGAGACCGGATGACGTCATTTTTGAAAAGCGCAAAGTTGACGTCACATATATTTTCAAATGATGGTAATATCTTAGAAAGGGCCAATTAGCGGAGAAACTCAATTTAAGAGTAACGTATTCTGAGATTCTGGAGACCAGATGACGTCATTTTTGAAAAGTGCAAAGTTGACGTCACATATATTTTTAAACGATGGTAATATCTTAGAAAGGGTCAATTAACGGAGAAACTCAATCTAAGAGTGACGTATTCTGAGATTCTAGAGACCAGATGACGTCATTTTTGAAAAGTGCAAAGTTGACGTCACATATATCTTTAAACGATGGTAATATCTTAGAAAGGGTCAATTAACGGTGAAACTCAATCTGAGAGTGATGTATTCTGGGATTCTGGAGATCAGATGACGTCGATTTTGAAAAGTGCAAAGTTGACGTCACATATATCTTTAAACGATGGTAATATCTTAGAAAGGGTCAATTAACGGTGAAACTCAATCTGAGAGTGATGTATTCTGGGATTCTGGAAACCAGGTGACGTCGATTTTGAAAAGTGCAAAGTTGACGTCACATATATCTTTAAACGATGGTAATATCTTAGAAAGGGTCAATTAACGATAAAACTCAATCTGAGAGTGATGTATTCTGGGATTCTGAAGACCAGATGACGTCGATTTTGAAAAGTGCAAAGTTGACGTCACATATTTTTTTAAACGATGGTAATATCTTAGAAAGGGTCAATTAACGGTGAAACTCAATCTGAGAGTGATGTATTCTGGGATTCTGGAGACCAGATTACGTTGATTCTGAAAAGTGCAAAGTTGACGTCACATATATTTTCAAATGCTGAAAATATCTTAAAAATGGTACATTAACGACGAAACTTTATCTAAATATGACTTATTCTGGAAATCAGAAGGCCAGATGACGTCAACTTTCAAAAAATTGACGTGAAATATGTTTTCGAATGCTGAAAGTTTCTTAGAAATGGTCAATTCACGATGAAACTTCATTCAAACATGACGTATTCTGGAATTCTGAAAAGCAGAGGGCAGAAAGTAAGTTTTTAGAACTGCAATGTTGACGTCATACTTTTCTCAAATGATAGTAATACTTGGCAAGTGGTTCATTAAGAAAATTTTTTTTATCTGCACCGTACAGATCAAACCACATACCTACGGCATGTATACAAAAAGAGAAAAATTCATGAAAAAGTGGGGGCCCAACGACTGTGAGATTTGTCTTCTGCTGTGCGCCCCTTAGACAACTACTCTCAAATGGAGCAGCTACTGCTACAAAAACCGAAAAATACTCATGTATAACTGTTAATTACGAACATACAAAAGTCGTAAAATATTTTTTCAAACCTGTAAACTAGAATCTGTAAATAACCGAAAAATACTAATATACTCAAGTATAACTGTTTATTACAAACATACAAAAGTCGTAAAATATTTTCTCAAACCTGTAAACTAGAATCTACAAATCACAGATGTTAACTCAACGTAGTCAATTATAGAGTTCCTGGTTTTGTGCACAATGGTTGGTGTTTTTGGTCATTACTTCAATTCTAGGTGCTATAACGTTTGGCATATTATTCAACAGTTGTTCTCTCTTTCGCAGCTGTGACTTGTAGATTCTAGTTTACAGGTTTGAGAAAATATTTTACGACTTTTGTATGTTTGTAATAAACAGTTATACTTGAGTATATTAGTATTTTTCGGTTATTTACAGATTCTAGTTTACAGGTTTGAAAAAATATTTTACGACTTTTGTATGTTTGTAATTAACAGTTATACATGAGTATTTTTCGGTTTTTGTAGCAGTAGCTGCTCCATTTGAGAGTAGTTGTCTAAGGGGCGCACAGCAGAAGACAAATCTCACAGTCGTTGGGCCCCCACTTTTTCATGAATATATAGTCGTCTTAGGTTCTTGTAGCTGTGAGCAACACACTTGATAGCCGTATAAGCTTTTTTCTGTAGCTGCAAGCCACAGAGTCAATAACCGCGTCAATTCGTACTTTGTGGTTGTGCACCAGATAATAGATTGTCGTATTAGGTTTTTGTAGCTGGGAGCAACAGATTTGATAGCCGTATGAACTGTTCTCTGTAGCTGCAAGGCAAAGAGTCAATAACCGCGTTAATTTGTCTTTTGTGGCTGTGCGCCACAGAATATATAGTCGTCTTAGGTTCTTGTAGCTGTGAGCAACACACTTGGTAGCCGTATAAGCTTTTTTTCTGTAGCTGCAAGCCACAGAGTCAATAACCGCGTTAATTCGTACTTTCTGGTTGTGCACCACAGGAACGATAGTTGTATTAAGTTTTGTAGCTGGGAGCAACAGATTTGATAGCCGTATGAACTGTTCTCTGTAACTCCCAGCCAAAGAGTCGATAACAGCGTTAATTCGTATTTTGTGGCTGTGCGCCACAGAATATATAGTCGTCTTAGGTTCTTGTAGCTGTGAGCAACACACTTGGTAGCCGTATAAGCTTTTTTCTGTAGCTGCAAGCCACAGAGTCAATAACCGCGTCAATTCGTACTTTGTGGTTGTGCGCCACAGAAAAGATAGTCGTATTAAGTTTTTGTAGCTGGGAGCAACAGACTTGATAGCCATATAAACTTTTCTCTGAAGCTGCAAGGCAAAGAGTCAATAACCGCGTTAATTCGTCGTTTGTGGCTGTGCGCCACAGAATATTCAGTCGTACTAGGTTCTTGTAGCTGTGAGCAACACACTTGATAGCCGTATAAGCTTTTTTTCTGTAGCTGCAAGCCACAGAGTCAATAACCGCGTCAATTCGTACTTTGTGGTTGTGCGCCACAGAAAAGATAGTCGTATTAAGTTTTTGTAGCTGGGAGCAACAGACTTGATAGCCGTATGAACTGTTTTTTGTAAATGCAAGCCAAAGAGTCGATAACCGCGTAAATTCGTATTTCGTGGCTGTGCGCCACATAATAGATAGTCGTATTACTTTCTTGTAGCTGGGAGCTACAGACTTGATAGCCGTATAAACTTTTTTTTTCTGTAGCTGCAAGGCAAAGAGTCAATAACCCCGTTAATTCGTCTTTTGTGGCTGTGCGCCACAGAATATTCAGTCGTATTAGGTTCTTGTAGCTGTGAGCAACACACTTGATAGCCGTATAAGCTTTTTTTTCTGTAGCTGCAAGCCACAGAGTCAATAACCGCGTTAATTCGTACTTTCTGGTTGTGCACCACATGATAGATTGTCGTATTAGGTTTTTGTAGCTGGGAGCAACATATTTGATAGCCGTATGAACTGTTCTCTGTAGCTGCAAGGCAAAGAGTCAATAACCGTGTTAATTTGTCTTTTGTGGCTGTGCGCCACAGAATATATAGTCGTCTTAGGTTCTTGTAGCTGTGAGCAACACACTTGATAGCCGTATAAGCTTTTTTTTTCTGTAGCTGCAAGCCACAGAGTCAACAACCGCGTCAATTCGTACTTTGTGGTTGTGCACCACAGAATAGATTGTCGTATTAGGTTTTTGTAGCTGGGAGCAACATACTTGATAGCCGTATAAACTTTTTTCTGTAGCTGCAAGTCAATGTGTCAATAACCGCGTTAATTCGTTTTTATGGCTGTGCGCCACAGAATATAAAGTCGTATTAGGTTTTTGTAGCCAGGAGCAACAGGCTTGATAGCCGTATGATTTTTTTTCTGTAGCTGCAAGTCAAAGTGTCAATAACCGCGTTAATTCGTTTTTGTGGCTGTGCGCCACAGAATAGATAGTCGTATTAGGTTTTTGTATCTGGGAGCAACCGACTTGATAGCCGTATGAACTTTTTTCTGTAGCTGCAAGTCAATGTGTCAATAACCGCGTTAATTCGTCTTTTGTGGCTGTGCGCCACAGAATATAAAGTCGTATTAGGTTTTTGTAGCCAGGAGCAACAGGCTTGATAGCCGTATGATTTTTTTTCTGTAGCTGCAAGTCAAAGTGTCAATAACCGCGTTAATTCGTTTTTGTGGCTGTGCGCCACAGAATAGATAGTCGTCTTAGGTTTTTGTAGCTGGGAGCAACCGATTTGATAGCCGTATGAACTGTTCTTTGTAACTGCAAGCCGAAAAGTCGATAACCGCGTTAATTCGTATTTCGTGGCTGTGCGCCACAGAAAAGATAGTCGTATTAGGTTTTTGTAGCGTTGAGCAACAGACTTGATAGCCGTATAAACGTTTTTCTGTAGCTGCAAGGCAAAGAGTCAATAACCGCGTTAAATCGTCTTTTGTGGCTGTGCGCCACAGAATAGATCGTATTAGGTTTTTGTAGCTGGGAGCAACAGACTTGATAGCCGTAAAAAAAATTTTCTGTAGCTGCAAGGCAAAAAGTCGATAACCGCGTAAATTCGTATTTCGTGGCTGTGCGCCACATAATATATAGTCGTATTACTTTCTTGTAGCTGGGAGCTACAGACTTGATAGCCGTATAAACTTTTTTTTCTGTAGCTGCAAGGCAAAGAGTCAATAACCGCGTTAATTCGTCTTTTGTGACTGTGCGCCACAGAATATTCAGTCGTATTAGGTTCTTGTAGCTGTGAGCAACACACTTGATAGCCGTATAAGCTTTTTTCTGTAGCTGCAAGCCACAGAGTCAATAACCGCGTCAATTCGTACTTTGTGGTTGTGCGCCACAGAAAAGATAGTCGTATTAAGTTTTTGTAGCTGGGAGCAACAGACTTGATAGCCTTATAAACTTTTTTCTGTAGCTGCAAGGCAAAGAGTCAATTCATGAAAAAGTGGGGGCCCAACGATTGTGAGATTTGTCTTCTGCTGTGCGCCCCTTGGACAAATACTCTCGAATGGAGCAGCTACTGCTACAAAAACCGGAAAATACTTATATACTCAAGTATAACTGTTCATTACAAACATACAAAAGTCGTAAAATATTTTTTCAAACCTGTAAACTATAATATACAAATCACAGCTGTAAAAGAGAGAACAACTGTTGAATAATATGCCAAGTGTTATAGCACCTAGAGTTGAAGTAAGGACCAAAACTGCAAATCATTGTGTACAAAACCAGAATCTCTATAGTTGACTACGTTGAGTTAACATCTGTGATTTGTATATTATAGTTTACAGGTTTGAAATTTTTTTTTACGACTTTTGTATGTTTGTAATGAACAGTTATACTTGAGTATATAAGTATTTTCCGGTTTTTGTAGCAGTAGCTGCTCCATTCGAGAGTATTTGTCCAAGGGGCGCACAGCAGAAGACAAATCTCACAGTCGTTGGGCCCCCACTTTTTCATGAATTTTTCTCTTTTTGTACACATGCCGTAGGTCTGTGGTTTGATCTGTACGGTGCAGATAAAAATTTTTCTTAATGAATGACTTGTCAAGTATTACCATCAATCGAAAAAAAATATGACGTCATTGACATCAACTTTGCACCTTTCGATTATGACGTCATCCGAGCTCCAGAATCCTCGATGACGTCATCAGTAGAAGACTTACATCTGAATCAATGTCCGTTCATGTCGTGGTATCATACTCCGAATTTTACTTGAATTGGTAAGGACTGAGCTGAGTTATAACGCAATTTGATTTACCGCGACAGAGAGGGCGAGAGAGTGCACGAAATGAAGAGACGCAGAGACATTTTCAAAGACCTATAACTTAATGAAAAATAATTTTTTTCGAGAAAAAGTTTGCGCCCCCAAACTTCGAGTGGGGTATCTATCGTGTCCCAAATTTCAGTCAAATCGGTTCACACATAAAAATATCCCAGGAGTGCGCACCAACACACACACACACACACACACACAGACACACGCCGGAAGTTGGCGGTCTGCATGAAGCGCATAACTTCATAACTCGGCTCGACCTCAATCAATTTTGTTCAAATTTTGAACATAGCTTGTACATATGCCGTGAAAAATCAACAAAGCATAAACAGTTTTGATTTGCAAGTTTGGGCCTTTTTGAGGGTAAACTAAAAAAACGGAGACGCGCATTAACCGGACCAAAGACGAATTGTAAAAAAAATGAATTGAAAATGAATTGGGACAAATTGAATTATTATTCCCTACTGCAGGTTGTTCCCCCCTCCCCCGTAAGAGTTCAACCATAGGTGCGATACCCCGGTTAACTAACTGATCGGGGGATCTTTAACATTGCGTTTTTATAGGCTAAGGGGATTCATAACTTCTACAACAACCGGGTTTACTTGGTAATTATCTAGAGGGACCTATAACTGTACGCTTTTTCGTGGAGGGGTTGTTGAATTGTTCAAACCCTGGAGGGGATGTTGAATTGTTCAAAACTTCAATGGTGGGGGGGGGGTGAACTTCGATACCGAAAATGTTCACTTTTCACCCTTTGTGTTACTTTTCGGGTGTTGAATTTTCACCCGCCGGTGGGCGAAGGGTCAGACTTCACGATCCCAGAAGTAATACAAACTCGGAAAAATGGGGGATGAAAAGTCAATGTTCCTATGAAAATTTTCCCATTCACTATAAAAAGTTAGACGTTGTTCAGTAAGATTATAATATAATAACCCAACAATTCCGAACATCGAACAAAAGGTGCTGATACAACTGATCGAGATTAGAGATCAAAACCTTTAGAACGATTCTTCGATAAATAACATTCAAATTATTGTCTCATTAAGAACACCGAAAATTCGCACTTCACAGAAGTTTGTACTGATAACAGTACATTTTGACCATACAGCACTTGACAAAACAACTATAATTGTGCAATCTAGAATTAACTAGTTTCCACGGGGAAGCGGCAAGAAACGATTCAAATTGCAACTTATTCAAATGATGTTTTATCGCGTAGAAAATGATTTAGAGAACAAAGTATTCATCATTCAGTGTAGGAAAACATATTTTCGCACCGGCATAGACAGGAAATAAGATGGAAAAGGTGGTGGTGGTTCAGTGGTCCTGTCTACACCGGGCGAGGACTATACTTGCCACTAAGATATTGTTTAAGAACGAATAGATTATAACAAGTTTCCAACCATAGTTTACCCTTTGACTACGCACGATTTACTGTGGCGCACGTAGCTATTGAATCGTACGAAAACTCTACAAAACACGTCTGAATGATATGTTTCATATACAAAATATATACACGAATACAATAATAAACAAAAGGTTCACTCGATGGTTTCGTTGTCTCGGTTCTAATTGTGTTTCGCTTTATTACTCGACTCCAGTTCTCGTTTCGCTTACATTTTAGGTAGCGATACAGAAAGTATAATTAAAGAAAGATAACTATAATATGTTTCGCTCTTATACTCGTTCCTGTCTCGATTCGATCATATTTGAGGCCGCGATATAAAAAAAACTTTCGTTCACATTTTAGGCCGCGATTTAGAAAGTCTAAAAATGGCTCTGATTGGCGAGCTGGAGAACTCAGCTGCGAGCCATTCCGACGCCTGCGCATCTAACTTGTAGCGGCGCGCGTTTGAATATACAGTTTCGGCGGAATATGTATTTTGTCGCCGCGACACATATTGTTCATGTCACTATTTCCACTTGCAAATTGGAGTTTACCGCCTAAACACCACAAATGCGCCAGTGATTTTTCTTCCCGCGGGACGGCCCACGGGACGTTACTTCCCGAGCATTGGTGAATACAAAATTTCGTCCCGCGGGAAGGCGCGGGACGCTGAATTGAGCTTTCCGCGCGGGACCTTTCCGCGATATTGGTGAATACGGCCACTGGTGTATGGTCACGGGTTGAAATTGTCTGAGAAGGGGATAGGCGAATATGGACTACTACTCAAAGTTTGACCATAATTGAATGCTCCTTGGCTCTCGATTGATAGCCGTATAAACTTTTTTCTGTAGCTGCAAGGCAAAAAGTCGATAACCGCGTTAATTCGTATTTCGTGGCTGTGCGCCACAAAATAGATAGTCGTATTAGGTTCTTGTAGCTGGGAGCAACAGACTTGATAGCCGTATAAACTTTTTATTTGTAACTGCAAGCCAAAGAGTCGATAACCGCGTTAATTCGTATTCTGTGGCTGTGAGCCACAGAATAGATTGTCGTATTCGGTTTTTGTTGCTGGGAGCAACAGACTTGATAGCCGTATGAACTGTTCTCTGTAACTGCAAGCCGAAAAGTCGATAACCGCGTTAATTCGTATTTCGTGGCTGTGCGCCACAGAAAAGATTATTAGGTTTTTGTAGCGTTGAGCAACAGACTTGATAGCCGTATAAACGTTTTTCTGTAGCTGCAAGGCAAATAGTCAATAACCGCGTTAAATCGTCTTTTGTGGCTGTGCGCCACAGAATAGATTGTCGTATTAGGTTTTTGTAGCTGGGAGAAACATACTTGATAGCCGTATGAACTTATTTCTGTAGCTGCAAGGCAAAGAGTCAATAACCGCGTTAATTTGTCTTTTGTGGCTGTGCGCCACAGAATATAAAGTCGTATTAGTTTTTTGTAGTTGGGAGCAACAGACTTGATAGCCGTATGATTTTTTTTTCTGTAGCTGCAAGTCAATGTGTCAATAACCGCGTTAATTCGTTTTTATGGCTGTGCGCCACAGAATATAAAGTCGTATTAGGTTTTTGTAGCCAGGAGCAACAGGCTTGATAGCCGTATGATTTTTTTTCTGTAGCTGCAAGTCAAAGTGTCAATAACCGCGTTAATTCGTTTTTGTGGCTGTGCGCCACAGAATAGATAGTCGTATTAGGTTTTTGTATCTGGGAGCAACCGACTTGATAGCCGTATGAACTTCTTTTTGTAGCTGCAAGGCAAAGAGTCAATAACCGCGTTAATTCGTCTTTTGTGGCTGTGCGCCACAGAATATATAGTCGTCTTAGGTTTTTGTAGCTGGGAGCAACCGATTTGATAGCCGTATGAACTGTTCTTTGTAACTGCAAGCCGAAAAGTCAATAACCGCGTTAATTCGTATTTCGTGGCTGTGCGCCACAGAATAGATAGTCATATTAGGTTTTTGTAGTTGGGAGCAACAGACTTGATAGCCGTATGATTTTTTTTTCTGTAGCTGCAAGTCAATGTGTCAATAACCGCGTTAATTCGTTTTTATGGCTGTGCGCCACAGAATATAAAGTCGTATTAGGTTTTTGTAGCCAGGAGCAACAGGCTTGATAGCCGTATGATTTTTGTTCTGTAGCTGCAAGTCAAAGTGTCAATAACCGCGTTAATTCGTTTTTGTGGCTGTGCGCCACAGAATAGATAGTCGTATTAGGTTTTTGTATCTGGGAGCAACCGACTTGATAGCCGTATGAACTTCTTTTTGTAGCTGCAAGGCAAAGAGTCAATAACCGCGTTAATTCGTCTTTTGTGGCTGTGCGCCACAGAATATATAGTCGTCTTAGGTTTTTGTAGCTGGGAGCAACCGATTTGATAGCCGTATGAACTGTTCTTTGTAACTGCAAGCCGAAAAGTCGATAACCGCGTTAATTCGTATTTCGTGGCTGTGCGCCACAGAAAAGATAGTCGTATTAGGTTTTTGTAGCGTTGAGCAACAGACTTGATAGCCGTATAAACGTTTTTCTGTAGCTGCAAGGCAAAGAGTCAATAACCGCGTTAAATCGTCTTTTGTGGCTGTGCGCCACAGAATAGATCGTATTAGGTTTTTGTAGCTGGGAGCAACAGACTTGATAGCCGTATAAATTTTTTTCTGTAGCTGCAAGGCAAAGAGTCGATAACCGCGTTAATTCGTATTTCGTGGCTGTGCGCCACAAAATAGATAGTCGTATTAGGTTTTTGTAGCTGGGAGCAACAGACTTGATAGCCGTATAAACTTTTCTCTGTAACTGCAAGCTAACGAGTCGATAACCGCGTTAATTTGTATTTTGTGGCTGTGCGCCACAGAATATATAGTCGTCTTAGGTTTTTGTAGCTGGGAGCAACAGAGTTGATATCCGTATAAACCTTTTTTCTGTAGCTGCAAGGCAAAGAGTCAATAACCGCGTTAATTCGTCTTTTGTGGCTGTGGGCCACAGAATAGATAGTCGTATTACTTTCTTGTAGCTGGGAGCAACAGACTTGATAGCCGTATAAACTTTTTTCTGTAGCTGCAAGGCAAAGAGTCAATAACCGCGTTAAATCGTCTTTTGTGGCTGTGCGGCACAGAATAGATTGTCGTATTAGGTTTTTGTAGCTGGGAGAAACATACTTGATAGCCGTATGAACTTATTTCTGTAGCTGCAAGGCAAAGAGTTGTAATACTCAAGGATTGGTACATATATTTATTGTCAGATGGTATGCCACCGCATGCTGTTAGCGGTGGGACATGAGTGAAGTATCGATCGTGGGCTGGCCTTGGTGTAATAGAGGGCGGCCAGCGCACACATATATACACATGAGATAACAATAGATAGAATAGATATAACATGTATATGCAATATCACTACAGAGTCAATAACCGCGTTAATTTGTCTTTTGTGGCTGTGCGCCACAGAATATAAAGTCGTATTAGTTTTTTGTAGTTGGGAGCAACAGACTTGATAGCCGTATGATTTTTTTTCTGTAGCTGCAAGTCAATGTGTCAATAACCGCGTTAATTCGTTTTTATGGCTGTGCGCCACAGAATATAAAGTCGTATTAGGTTTTTGTAGCCAGGAGCAACAGGCTTGATAGCCGTATGATTTTTTTTTCTGTAGCTGCAAGTCAAAGTGTCAATAACCGCGTTAAATCGTCTTTTGTGGCTGTGCGGCACAGAATAGATTGTCGTATTAGGTTTTTGTAGCTGGGAGAAACATACTTGATAGCCGTATGAACTTATTTCTGTAGCTGCAAGGCAAAGAGTCAATAACCGCGTTAATTTGTCTTTTGTGGCTGTGCGCCACAGAATATAAAGTCGTATTAGTTTTTTGTAGTTGGGAGCAACAGACTTGATAGCCGTATGATTTTTTTTTTCTGTAGCTGCAAGTCAATGTGTCAATAACCGCGTTAATTCGTTTTTATGGCTGTGCGCCACAGAATATAAAGTCGTATTAGGTTTTTGTAGCCAGGAGCAACAGGCTTGATAGCCGTATGATTTTTTTTCTGTAGCTGCAAGTCAAAGTGTCAATAACCGCGTTAATTCGTTTTTGTGGCTGTGCGCCACAGAATAGATAGTCGTATTAGGTTTTTGTATCTGGGAGCAACCGACTTGATAGCCGTATGAACTTCTTTTTGTAGCTGCAAGGCAAAGAGTCAATAACCGCGTTAATTCGTCTTTTGTGGCTGTGCGCCACAGAATATATAGTCGTCTTAGGTTTTTGTAGCTGGGAGCAACCGATTTGATAGCCGTATGAACTGTTCTTTGTAACTGCAAGCCGAAAAGTCGATAACCGCGTTAATTCGTATTTCGTGGCTGTGCGCCACAGAAAAGATAGTCGTATTAGGTTTTTGTAGCGTTGAGCAACAGACTTGATAGCCGTATAAACGTTTTTCTGTAGCTGCAAGGCAAAGAGTCAATAACCGCGTTAAATCGTCTTTTGTGGCTGTGCGCCACAGAATAGATCGTATTAGGTTTTTGTAGCTGGGAGCAACAGACTTGATAGCCGTATAAATTTTTTTCTGTAGCTGCAAGGCAAAGAGTCAGTAACCGCGTTAATTTGTCTTTTGTGGCTGTGCGCCACAGAATATAAAGTCGTATTAGGTTTTTGTAGCCAGGAGCAACAGACTTGATAGCCGTATAAACTTTTTTTTCTGTAGCTGCAAGGCAAAGAGTCGATAACCGCGTTAATTCGTATTTCGTGGCTGTGCGCCACAAAATAGATAGTCGTATTAGGTTTTTGTAGCTGGGAGCAACAGACTTGATAGCCGTATAAACTTTTCTCTGTAACTGCAAGCTAACGAGTCGATAACCGCGTTAATTCGTATTTTGTGGCTGTGCGCCACAGAATATATAGTCGTCTTAGGTTTTTGTAGCTGGGAGCAACAGAGTTGATATCCGTATAAACCTTTTTTTCTGTAGCTGCAAGGCAAAGAGTCAATAACCGCGTTAATTCGTCTTTTGTGGCTGTGGGCCACAGAATAGATAGTCGTATTACTTTCTTGTAGCTGGGAGCAACAGACTTGATAGCCGTATAAACTTTTTTCTGTAGCTGCAAGGCAAAGAGTCAATAACCGCGTTAATTTGTCTTTTGTGGCTGTGCGCCACAGAATATAAAGTCGTATTAGGTTTTTGTAGCCAGGAGCAACAGACTTGATAGCCGTATAAACTTTTTTCTGTAGCTGCAAGGCAAAGAGTCGATAACCGCGTTAATTCGTATTTCGTGGCTGTGCGCCACAAAATAGATAGTCGTATTAGGTTTTTGTAGCTGGGAGCAACAGACTTGATAGCCGTATAAACTTTTTCTTTGTAACTGCAAGCCAAAGAGTCGATAACCGCGTTAATTCGTATTCTGTGGCTGTGAGCCACAGAATAGATTGTCGTATTAGGTTTTTGTAGCTGGGAGCAACAGACGCGATAGCCGTATGAACTGTTCTCTGTAACTGCAAGCCAAAGAGTCGATAACCGCGTTAATTCGTATTTTGTGGCTGTGCGCCACAAAATAGAGAGTCGTATCAGGTTCTTGTAGCTGGGAGCAACATACTTGATAGCCGTATAAACTTATTTCTGTAGCTGCAAGGCAAAGAGTCAATAACCGCGTTAATTTGTCTTTTGTGGCTGTGCGCCACAGAATATAAAGTCGTATTAGGTTTTTGTATCTGGGAGCAACCGACTTGATAGCCGTATGAACTTATTTTTGTAGCTGCAAGGCAAAGAGTCAATAACCGCGTTAATTCGTCTTTTGTGGCTGTGCGCCACAGAATATATAGTCGTCTTAGGTTTTTGTAGCTGGGAGCAACCGATTTGATAGCCGTATGAACTGTTCTTTGTAACTGCAAGCCGAAAAGTCGATAACCGCGTTAATTCGTATTTCGTGGCTGTGCGCCACAGAAAAGATTATTAGTTTTTGTAGCGTTGAGCAACAGACTTGATAGCCGTATAAACGTTTTTCTGTAGCTGCAAGGCAAAGAGTCAATAACCGCGTTAAATCGTCTTTTGTGGCTGTGCGCCACAGAATAGATTGTCGTATTAGGCTTTTGTAGCTGGGAGAAACATACTTGATAGCCGTATAAACTTATTTCTGTAGCTGCAAGGCAAAGAGTCAATAACCGCGTTAATTTGTCTTTTGCGGCTGTGCGCCACAGAATATAAAGTCGTATTAGTTTTTTGTAGTTGGGAGCAACAGACTTGATAGCCGTATGATTTTTTTTCTGTAGCTGCAAGTCAATGTGTCAATAACCGCGTTAATTCGTTTTTATGGCTGTGCGCCACAGAATATAAAGTCGTATTAGGTTTTTGTAGCCAGGAGCAACAGACTTGATAGCCGTATGATTTGTTTTCTGTAGCTGCAAGTCAAAGTGTCAATAACCGCGTTAATTCGTTTTTGTGGCTGTGCGTCACAGAACAGATAGTCGTATTAGGTTTTTGTATCTGGGAGCAACCGACTTGATAGCCGTATGAACTTCTTTTTGTAGCTGCAAGGCAAAGAGTCAATAACCGCGTTAATTCGTCTTTTGTGGTTTTGCGCCACAGAATATATAGTCGTCTTAGGTTTTTGTAGCTGGGAGCAACCGATTTGATAGCCGTATGAACTGTTCTTTGTAACTGCAAGCCGAAAAGTCGATAACCGCGTTAATTCGTATTTCGTGGCTGTGCGCCACAGAAAAGATAGTCGTATTAGGTTTTTGTAGCGTTGAGCAACAGACTTGATAGCCGTATAAACGTTTTTCTGTAGCTGCAAGGCAAAGAGTCAATAACCGCGTTAAATCGTCTTTTGTGGCTGTGCGCCACAGAATAGATCGTATTAGGTTTTTGTAGCTGGGAGCAACAGACTTGATAGCCGTATAAATTTTTTTCTGTAGCTGCAAGGCAAAGAGTTAATAACCGCGTTAATTTGTCTTTTGTGGCTGTGCGCCACAGAATATAAAGTCGTATTAGGTTTTTGTAGCCAGGAGCAACAGACTTGATAGCCGTATAAACTTTTTTCTGCAGCTGCAAGGCAAAGAGTCGATAACCAAGTTCAAGAGTCGATAACAGCGTTAATTCGTATTTCGTGGCTGTGCGCCACAGAATAGATTGTCGTATTAGGTTTTTGTAGCTGGGAGCAACAGACTTGATAGCCGTATGAACTGTTTTCTGTAAATGCAAGCCAAAGAGTCGATAACCGCGTAAATTCGTATTTCGTGGCTGTGCGCCACAGAATATAAAGTCGTATTAGGTTTTTGTAGCGTTGAGCAACAGACTTGATAGCCGTATAAACGTTTTTCTGTAGCTGCAAGGCAAAGAGTCAATAACCGCGTTAAATCGTCTTTTGTGGCTGTGCGCCACAGAATAGATCGTATTAGGTTTTTGTAGCTGGGAGCAACAGACTTGATAGCCGTATAAATTTTTTTCTGTAGCTGCAAGGCAAAGAGTTAATAACCGCGTTAATTTGTCTTTTGTGGCTGTGCGCCACAGAATATAAAGTCGTATTAGGTTTTTGTAGCCAGGAGCAACAGACTTGATAGCCGTATAAACTTTTTTCTGTAGCTGCAAGGCAAAGAGTCGATAACCAAGTTCAAGAGTCGATAACAGCGTTAATTCGTATTTCGTGGCTGTGCGCCACAGAATAGATTGTCGTATTAGGTTTTTGTAGCTGGGAGCAACAGACTTGATAGCCGTATGAACTGTTTTCTGTAAATGCAAGCCAAAGAGTCGATAACCGCGTAAATTCGTATTTCGTGGCTGTGCGCCACAGAATATAAAGTCGTATTAGGTTTTTGTAGCCAGGAGCAACAGACTTGATAGCCGTATAAACTTTTTTTTGTAGCTGCAAGGCAAAGAGTCGATAACCAAGTTCAAGAGTCGATAACAGCGTTAATTCGTATTTCGTGGCTGTGCGCCACAGAATAGATTGTCGTATTAGGTTTTTGTAGCTGGGAGCAACAGACTTGATAGCCTTATGAACTGTTTTCTGTAAATGCAAGCCAAAGAGTCGATAACCGCGTAAATTCGTATTTCGTGGCTGTGCGCCACAGAATATAAAGTCGTATTAGGTTTTTGTAGCGTTGAGCAACAGACTTGATAGCCGTATAAACGTTTTTCTGTAGCTGCAAGGCAAAGAGTCAATAACCGCGTTAAATCGTCTTTTGTGGCTGTGCGCCACAGAATAGATCGTATTAGGTTTTTGTAGCTGGGAGCAACAGACTTGATAGCCGTATGAACTGTTTTCTGTAAATGCAAGCCAAAGAGTCGATAACCGCGTAAATTCGTATTTCGTGGCTGTGCGCCACAGAATATAAAGTCGTATTAGGTTTTTGTAGCCAGGAGCAACAGACTTGATAGCCGTATAAACTTTTTTTCTGTAGCTGCAAGGCAAAGAGTCGATAACCGCGTTAATTCGTATTTCGTGGCTGTGCGCCACAAAATAGATAGTCGTATTAGGTTTTTGTAGCTGGGAGCAACAGACTTGATAGCCGTATAAACTTTTTCTTTGTAACTGCAAGCCAAAGAGTCGATAACCGCGTTAATTCGTATTCTGTGGCTGTGAGCCACAGAATAGATTGTCGTATTAGGTTTTTGTAGCTGGGAGCAACAGACGCGATAGCCGTATGAACTGTTCTCTGTAACTGCAAGCCAAAGAGTCGATAACCGCGTTAATTCGTATTTTGTGGCTGTGCGCCACAAAATAGAGAGTCGTATCAGGTTCTTGTAGCTGGGAGCAACATACTTGATAGCCGTATAAACTTATTTCTGTAGCTGCAAGGCAAAGAGTCAATAACCGCGTTAATTTGTCTTTTGTGGCTGTGCGCCACAGAATATAAAGTCGTATTAGGTTTTTGTATCTGGGAGCAACCGACTTGATAGCCGTATGAACTTATTTTTGTAGCTGCAAGGCAAAGAGTCAATAACCGCGTTAATTCGTCTTTTGTGGCTGTGCGCCACAGAATATATAGTCGTCTTAGGTTTTTGTAGCTGGGAGCAACCGATTTGATAGCCGTATGAACTGTTCTTTGTAACTGCAAGCCGAAAAGTCGATAACCGCGTTAATTCGTATTTCGTGGCTGTGCGCCACAGAAAAGATTATTAGGTTTTTGTAGCGTTGAGCAACAGACTTGATAGCCGTATAAACGTTTTTCTGTAGCTGCAAGGCAAAGAGTCAATAACCGCGTTAAATCGTCTTTTGTGGCTGTGCGCCACATAATAGATTGTCGTATTAGGCTTTTGTAGCTGGGAGAAACATACTTGATAGCCGTATAAACTTATTTCTGTAGCTGCAAGGCAAAGAGTCAATAACCGCGTTAATTTGTCTTTTGCGGCTGTGCGCCACAGAATATAAAGTCGTATTAGTTTTTTGTAGTTGGGAGCAACAGACTTGATAGCCGTATGATTTTTTTTTCTGTAGCTGCAAGTCAATGTGTCAATAACCGCGTTAATTCGTTTTTATGGCTGTGCGCCACAGAATATAAAGTCGTATTAGGTTTTTGTAGCCAGGAGCAACAGACTTGATAGCCGTATGATTTGTTTTCTGTAGCTGCAAGTCAAAGTGTCAATAACCGCGTTAATTCGTTTTTGTGGCTGTGCGCCACAGAACAGATAGTCGTATTAGGTTTTTGTATCTGGGAGCAACCGACTTGATAGCCGTATGAACTTCTTTTTGTAGCTGCAAGGCAAAGAGTCAATAACCGCGTTAATTCGTCTTTTGTGGTTTTGCGCCACAGAATATATAGTCGTCTTAGGTTTTTGTAGCTGGGAGCAACCGATTTGATAGCCGTATGAACTGTTCTTTGTAACTGCAAGCCGAAAAGTCGATAACCGCGTAAATTCGTATTTCGTGGCTGTGCGCCACAGAAAAGATAGTCGTATTAGGTTTTTGTAGCGTTGAGCAACAGACTTGATAGCCGTATAAACGTTTTTCTGTAGCTGCAAGGCAAAGAGTCAATAACCGCGTTAAATCGTCTTTTGTGGCTGTGCGCCACAGAATAGATCGTATTAGGTTTTTAATACGACTTTATATTCTGTGGCGCACAGCCACAAAAGACAAATTAACGCGGTTATTGACTCTTTGCCTCGAAGCTACAGAAAAAAAATCATACGGCTATCAAGTCTGTTGCTCCCAGCTACAAAAACCTAATACGACTTTATATTCTGTGGCGCACAGCCACAAAAGACAAATTAACGCGGTTATTGACTCTTTGCCTTGCAGTAGCTGGGAGCAACAGACTTGATAGCCGTATGAACTTCTTTTTGTAGCTGCAAGGCAAAGAGTCAATAACCGCGTTAATTCGTCTTTTGTGGTTTTGCGCCACAGAATATATAGTCGTCTTAGGTTTTTGTAGCTGGGAGCAACCGATTTGATAGCCGTATGAACTGTTCTTTGTAACTGCAAGCCGAAAAGTCGATAACCGCGTTAATTCGTATTTCGTGGCTGTGCGCCACAGAAAAGATAGTCGTATTAGGTTTTTGTAGCGTTGAGCAACAGACTTGATAGCCGTATAAACGTTTTTCTGTAGCTGCAAGGCAAAGAGTCAATAACCGCGTTAAATCGTCTTTTGTGGCTGTGCGCCACAGAATAGATCGTATTAGGTTTTTGTAGCTGGGAGCAACAGACTTGATAGCCGTATAAATTTTTTTCTGTAGCTGCAAGGCAAAGAGTTAATAACCGCGTTAATTTGTCTTTTGTGGCTGTGCGCCACAGAATATAAAGTCGTATTAGGTTTTTGTAGCCAGGAGCAACAGACTTGATAGCCGTATAAACTTTTTTCTGTAGCTGCAAGGCAAAGAGTCGATAACCAAGTTCAAGAGTCGATAACAGCGTTAATTCGTATTTCGTGGCTGTGCGCCACAGAATAGATTGTCGTATTAGGTTTTTGTAGCTGGGAGCAACAGACTTGATAGCCGTATGAACTGTTTTCTGTAAATGCAAGCCAAAGAGTCGATAACCGCGTAAATTCGTATTTCGTGGCTGTGCGCCACAGAATATAAAGTCGTATTAGGTTTTTGTAGCGTTGAGCAACAGACTTGATAGCCGTATAAACGTTTTTCTGTAGCTGCAAGGCAAAGAGTCAATAACCGCGTTAAATCGTCTTTTGTGGCTGTGCGCCACAGAATAGATCGTATTAGGTTTTTGTAGCTGGGAGCAACAGACTTGATAGCCGTATAAATTTTTTTCTGTAGCTGCAAGGCAAAGAGTTAATAACCGCGTTAATTTGTCTTTTGTGGCTGTGCGCCACAGAATATAAAGTCGTATTAGGTTTTTGTAGCCAGGAGCAACAGACTTGATAGCCGTATAAACTTTTTTCTGTAGCTGCAAGGCAAAGAGTCGATAACCAAGTTCAAGAGTCGATAACAGCGTTAATTCGTATTTCGTGGCTGTGCGCCACAGAATAGATTGTCGTATTAGGTTTTTGTAGCTGGGAGCAACAGACTTGATAGCCGTATGAACTGTTTTCTGTAAATGCAAGCCAAAGAGTCGATAACCGCGTAAATTCGTATTTCGTGGCTGTGCGCCACAGAATATAAAGTCGTATTAGGTTTTTGTAGCCAGGAGCAACAGACTTGATAGCCGTATAAACTTTTTTTTGTAGCTGCAAGGCAAAGAGTCGATAACCAAGTTCAAGAGTCGATAACAGCGTTAATTCGTATTTCGTGGCTGTGCGCCACAGAATAGATTGTCGTATTAGGTTTTTGTAGCTGGGAGCAACAGACTTGATAGCCTTATGAACTGTTTTCTGTAAATGCAAGCCAAAGAGTCGATAACCGCGTAAATTCGTATTTCGTGGCTGTGCGCCACAGAATATAAAGTCGTATTAGGTTTTTGTAGCGTTGAGCAACAGACTTGATAGCCGTATAAACGTTTTTCTGTAGCTGCAAGGCAAAGAGTCAATAACCGCGTTAAATCGTCTTTTGTGGCTGTGCGCCACAGAATAGATCGTATTAGGTTTTTGTAGCTGGGAGCAACAGACTTGATAGCCGTATGAACTGTTTTCTGTAAATGCAAGCCAAAGAGTCGATAACCGCGTAAATTCGTATTTCGTGGCTGTGCGCCACAGAATATAAAGTCGTATTAGGTTTTTGTAGCCAGGAGCAACAGACTTGATAGCCGTATAAACTTTTTTTCTGTAGCTGCAAGGCAAAGAGTCGATAACCGCGTTAATTCGTATTTCGTGGCTGTGCGCCACAAAATAGATAGTCGTATTAGGTTTTTGTAGCTGGGAGCAACAGACTTGATAGCCGTATAAACTTTTTCTTTGTAACTGCAAGCCAAAGAGTCGATAACCGCGTTAATTCGTATTCTGTGGCTGTGAGCCACAGAATAGATTGTCGTATTAGGTTTTTGTAGCTGGGAGCAACAGACGCGATAGCCGTATGAACTGTTCTCTGTAACTGCAAGCCAAAGAGTCGATAACCGCGTTAATTCGTATTTTGTGGCTGTGCGCCACAAAATAGAGAGTCGTATCAGGTTCTTGTAGCTGGGAGCAACATACTTGATAGCCGTATAAACTTATTTCTGTAGCTGCAAGGCAAAGAGTCAATAACCGCGTTAATTTGTCTTTTGTGGCTGTGCGCCACAGAATATAAAGTCGTATTAGGTTTTTGTATCTGGGAGCAACCGACTTGATAGCCGTATGAACTTATTTTTGTAGCTGCAAGGCAAAGAGTCAATAACCGCGTTAATTCGTCTTTTGTGGCTGTGCGCCACAGAATATATAGTCGTCTTAGGTTTTTGTAGCTGGGAGCAACCGATTTGATAGCCGTATGAACTGTTCTTTGTAACTGCAAGCCGAAAAGTCGATAACCGCGTTAATTCGTATTTCGTGGCTGTGCGCCACAGAAAAGATTATTAGGTTTTTGTAGCGTTGAGCAACAGACTTGATAGCCGTATAAACGTTTTTCTGTAGCTGCAAGGCAAAGAGTCAATAACCGCGTTAAATCGTCTTTTGTGGCTGTGCGCCACATAATAGATTGTCGTATTAGGCTTTTGTAGCTGGGAGAAACATACTTGATAGCCGTATAAACTTATTTCTGTAGCTGCAAGGCAAAGAGTCAATAACCGCGTTAATTTGTCTTTTGCGGCTGTGCGCCACAGAATATAAAGTCGTATTAGTTTTTTGTAGTTGGGAGCAACAGACTTGATAGCCGTATGATTTTTTTTTCTGTAGCTGCAAGTCAATGTGTCAATAACCGCGTTAATTCGTTTTTATGGCTGTGCGCCACAGAATATAAAGTCGTATTAGGTTTTTGTAGCCAGGAGCAACAGACTTGATAGCCGTATGATTTGTTTTCTGTAGCTGCAAGTCAAAGTGTCAATAACCGCGTTAATTCGTTTTTGTGGCTGTGCGCCACAGAACAGATAGTCGTATTAGGTTTTTGTATCTGGGAGCAACCGACTTGATAGCCGTATGAACTTCTTTTTGTAGCTGCAAGGCAAAGAGTCAATAACCGCGTTAATTCGTCTTTTGTGGTTTTGCGCCACAGAATATATAGTCGTCTTAGGTTTTGTAGCTGGGAGCAACCGATTTGATAGCCGTATGAACTGTTCTTTGTAACTGCAAGCCGAAAAGTCGATAACCGCGTAAATTCGTATTTCGTGGCTGTGCGCCACAGAAAAGATAGTCGTATTAGGTTTTTGTAGCGTTGAGCAACAGACTTGATAGCCGTATAAACGTTTTTCTGTAGCTGCAAGGCAAAGAGTCAATAACCGCGTTAAATCGTCTTTTGTGGCTGTGCGCCACAGAATAGATCGTATTAGGTTTTTAATACGACTTTATATTCTGTGGCGCACAGCCACAAAAGACAAATTAACGCGGTTATTGACTCTTTGCCTCGAAGCTACAGAAAAAAAATCATACGGCTATCAAGTCTGTTGCTCCCAGCTACAAAAACCTAATACGACTTTATATTCTGTGGCGCACAGCCACAAAAGACAAATTAACGCGGTTATTGACTCTTTGCCTTGCAGTAGCTGGGAGCAACAGACTTGATAGCCGTATGAACTGTTTTCTGTAAATGCAAGCCAAAGAGTCGATAACCGCGTAAATTCGTATTTGCACCACAGAAAAGATAGTTGTATTAAGTTTTTGTAGCTGGGAGCAACAGATTTGATAGCCGTATGAACTGTTCTCTGTAACTGCAAGCCAAAGAGTCGATAACAGCGTTAATTCGTATTTCGTGGCTGTGCGCCACAGAATAGATTGTCGTATTAGGTGTTTGTAGCTGGGAGCAACAGACTTGATAGCCGTATGAACTGTTTTCGGTAAATGCAAGCCAAAGAGTCGATAACCGCGTAAATTCGTATTTCGTGGCTGTGCGCCACAGAATATAAAGTCGTATTAGGTTTTTGTAGCCAGGAGCAACAGACTTGATAGCCGTATGAACTGTTTTCTGTAAATGCAAGCCAAAGAGTCGATAACCGCGTAAATTCGTATTTCGTGGCTGTGCGCCACAGAATATAAAGTCGTATTAGGTTTTTGTAGCTGGGAGCCACAGACTTGATAGCCGTATAAGCTTTTTTTCTGTAGCTGCAAGCCACAGAGTCAATAACCGCGTCAATCGTCTTTTGTGGTTGTGCACCACAGAATAGATTGTCGTATTAGGTTTTTGTAGCTGGGAGCCACAGACTTGATAGCCGTATAAACTTTTTTCTGTAGCAACAGACTTGATAGCCGTATAAATTTTTTTCTGTAGCTGCAAGGCAAAGAGTTAATAACCGCGTTAATTTGTCTTTTGTGGCTGTGCGCCACAGAATATAAAGTCGTATTAGGTTTTTGTAGCCAGGAGCAACAGACTTGATAGCCGTATAAACTTTTTTCTGTAGCTGCAAGGCAAAGAGTCGATAACCAAGTTCAAGAGTCGATAACAGCGTTAATTCGTATTTCGTGGCTGTGCGCCACAGAATAGATTGTCGTATTAGGTTTTTGTAGCTGGGAGCAACAGACTTGATAGCCGTATGAACTGTTTTCTGTAAATGCAAGCCAAAGAGTCGATAACCGCGTAAATTCGTATTTCGTGGCTGTGCGCCACAGAATATAAAGTCGTATTAGGTTTTTGTAGCTGGGAGCCACAGACTTGATAGCCGTATAAGCTTTTTTTCTGTAGCTGCAAGCCACAGAGTCAATAACCGCGTCAATCGTCTTTTGTGGTTGTGCACCACAGAATAGATTGTCGTATTAGGTTTTTGTAGCTGGGAGCCACAGACTTGATAGCCGTATAAACTTTTTTTCTGTAGCTGCAAGGCAAAGAGTCAATAACCGCGTTAATTTGTCTTTTGTGGCTGTGCGCCACAGAATATAAAGTCGTATTAGGTTTTTGTAGCTGGGAGCAACAGACTTGATAGCCGTATGATTTTTTTTCTGTAGCTTCAAGGCAAAGAGTCAATAACCGCGTTAATTTGTCTTTTGTGGCTGTGCGCCACAGAATATAAAGTCGTATTAGGTTTTTGTAGCTGGGAGCAACAGACTTGATAGCCGTATGAACTGTTTTTTGTAAATGCAAGCCAAAGAGTCGATAACCGCGTAAATTCGTATTTCGTGGCGGTGCGCCACAGAATAGATAGTCGTATTACTTTCTTGTAGCTGGAGCAACAGACTTGATAGCCGTATAAACCTTTTTTTTCTATAGCTGCAAGGCAAAGAGTCAATAACCGCGTTAATTCGTATTTCGTGGCTGTGCGCCACAGAATAGATAGTCGTATTAGGTTTTTGTAGCTGGGAGCAACCGACTTGGTAGCCGTATAAACTTATTTTTGTAGCTGCAAGGCAAAGAGTCAATAACCGCGTTAATTCGTATTTTGTGGCTGTGCGCCACAGAATATATAGTCGTCTTAGGTTTTTGTAGCTGGGAGCAACAGACTTGATAGCCGTATGATTCTTTTTCTGTAGCTGCAAGGCAAATAGTCAATAACCGCGTTGATTCGTATTTTGTGGCTGTGCGCCACAGAATAGATTGTCGTATTAGGTTTTTGTAGCTGGGAGCAACAAATTTGATAGCCGTATGAACTGTTCTCAGTAGCTGCAAGGCAAAGAGTCAATCACCGCGTTAATTTGTCTTTTGTGGCTGTGCGCCACAGAATATATAGTCGTCTTAGGTTCTTGTAGCTGTGAGCAACACACTTGGTAGCCGTATAAGCTTTTTTTCTGTAGCTGCAAGCCAATGAGTCAATAACCGCGTTAATTCGTACTTTGTGGTTGTGCACATTAGGTTTTTGTAGCTGGGAGCAACAGACTTGATAGCCGTATGAACTGTTTTTTGTAAATGCAAGCCAAAGAGTCGATAACCGCGTAAATTCGTATTTCGTGGCTGTGCGCCACAGAATATAAAGTCGTATTAGGTTTTTGTAGCGTTGAGCAACAGACTTGATAGCCGTATAAACGTTTTTCTGTAGCTGCAAGGCAAAGAGTCAATAACCGCGTTAAATCGTCTTTTGTGGCTGTGCGCCACAGAATAGATCGTATTAGGTTTTTGTAGGCTGGGAGCAACAGACTTGATAGCCGTATGATTTTTTTTCTGTAGCTGCAAGGCAAAGAGTCAATAACCGCGTTAATTCGTATTTTGTGGCTGTGCGCCACAGGAAAGATAGTTGTATTAAGTTTTTGTAGCTGGGAGCAACAGACTTGATAGCCGTATGAACTGTTTTTTGTAAATGCAAGCCAAAGAGTCGATAACCGCGTAAATTCGTATTTCGTGGCTGTGCGCCACATAATAGATAGTCGTATTATTTTCTTGTAGCTGGGAGCTACAGACTTGATAGCCGTATAAACTTTTTTCTGTAGCTGCAAGGCAAAGAGTCAATAACCGCGTTAATTTGTCTTTTGTGGCTGTGCGCCACAGAATATAAAGTCGTATTAGGTTTTTGTAGCTGGGAGCAACAGACTTGATAGCCGTATGATTTTTTTTCTGTAGCTGCAAGGCAAAGAGTCAATAACCGCGTTAATTCGTATTTTGTGGCTGTGCGCCACAGAATAGATTGTCGTATTAGGTTTTTGTAGCTGGGAGCAACAGACTTGATAGCCGTATAAACTTTTTTTCTGTAGCTGCAAGCCACAGAGTCAATAACCGCGTTAATTCGTACTTTCTGGTTGTGCACCACAGGAAAGATAGTTGTATTAAGTTTTTGTAGCTGGGAGCAACAGACTTGATAGCCGTATGAACTGTTTTTTGTGAATGCAAGCCAAAGAGTCGATAACCGCGTAAATTCGTATTTCGTGGCTGTGCGCCACATAATAGATAGTCGTATTATTTTCTTGTAGCTGGGAGCTACAGACTTGATAGCCGTATAAACTTTTTTTTCTGTAGCTGCAAGGCAAAGAGTCAATAACCGCGTTAATTCGTCTTTTGTGGCTGTGCGCCACAGAATATTCAGTCGTATTAGGTTCTTGCAGCTGTGAGCAACACACTTGATAGCCGTATAAGCTTTTTTTCTGTAGCTGCAAGCCACAGAGTCAATAACCGCGTCAATTCGTACTTTGTGGTTGTGCGCCACAGAAAAGATAGTCGTATTAAGTTTTTGTAGCTGGGAGCAACAGACTTGATAGCCGTATAAACTTTTTTCTGTAGCTGCAAGGCAAAGAGTCAATAACCGCGTTAATTCGTACTTTCTGGTTGTGCACCACAGGAAAGATAGTTGTATTAAGTTTTGTAGCTGGGAGCAACAGATTTGATAGCCGTATGAACTGTTCTCTGTAACTGCAAGCCAAAGAGTCGATAACAGCGTTAATTCGTATTTTGTGGCTGTGCGCCACATAATAGATAGTCGTATTACTTTCTTGTAGCTGGGAGCTACAGACTTGATAGCCGTATAACCTTTTTTTTCTGTAGCTGCAAGACAAAGAGTCAATAACCCCGTTAATTCGTCTTTTGTGGCTGTGCGCCACAGAATATTCAGTCGTATTAGGTTCTTGTAGCTGTGAGCAACACACTTGATAGCCGTATAAGCTTTTTTTCTGTAGCTGCAAGCCACAGAGTCAATAACCGCGTCAATTCGTACTTTGTGGTTGTGCGCCACAGAATAGATTGTCGTATTAAGTTTTTTGTAGCTGGGAGCAACATACTTGATAGCCGTATAAACTTTTTTCTGTAGCTGCAAGGCAAAGAGTCAATAACCGCGTTAATTTGTCTTTTGTGGCTGTGCGCCACAGAATATAAAGTCGTATTAGGTTTTTGTAGCTGGGAGCAACAGACTTGATAGCCGTATGATTTTTTTTCTGTAGCTGCAAGGCAAAGAGTCAATAACCGCGTTAATTCGTATTTTGTGGCTGTGCGCCACAGAATAGATTGTCGTATTAGGTTTTTGTAGCTGGGAGCAACAGATTAGATAGCCGTATGAACTGTTCTCTGTAGCTGCAAGGCAAAGAGTCAATAACCGCGTTAATTTGTCTTTTGTGGCTGTGCGCCACAGAATATATAGTCGTCTTAGGTTCTTGTAGCTGTGAGCGACACACTTGGTAGCCGTATAAGCTTTTTTTCTGTAGCTGCAAGCCACAGAGTCAATAACCGCGTTAATTCGTACTTTCTGGTTGTGCACCACAGGAAAGATAGTTGTATTAAGTTTTGTAGCTGGGAGCAACAGATTTGATAGCCGTATGAACTGTTCTCTGTAACTGCAAGCCAAAGAGTCGATAACAGCGTTAATTCGTATTTTGTGGCTGTGCGCCACAGAATATATAGTCGTCTTAGGTTCTTGTAGCTGTGAGCAACACACTTGGTAGCCGTATAAGCTTTTTTTCTGTAGCTGCAAGCCACAGAGTCAATAACCGCGTTAATTCGTACTTTCTGGTTGTGCACCACAGGAAAGATAGTTGTATTAAGTTTCTGTAGCTGGGAGCAACATATTTGATAGCCGTATGAACTGTTCTCTGTAACTGCAAGCCAAAGAGTCGATAACAGCGTTAATTCGTATTTTGTGGCTGTGCGCCACAGAATAGATTGTCGTATTAGGTTTTTGTAGCTGGGAGCAACAGACTTGATAGCCGTATGAACTGTTTTTTGTAAATGCAAGCCAAAGAGTCGATAACCGCGTAAATTCGTATT
>CAXIWQ010000417.1:0-37191 GCA_964036275.1 Litoditis marina | reverse complement strand
GGTCAATTTTGATGAAAATTTGCGCTGTGAAGATTTATTCTCCAGCTGACATGACTTTGAAAGCTATTCCAACCGGTTTTGAGATGTTACTACTAACCACGTGGAAAAACGTGATTTTTTCCGACGCCATGGCGTCGCAAATTGAGATATAGGCCAGAAGGTCAATTTTGATAAAAATTTGCGCTGTTAAGATTTTTTCTTCAGCTGACATGACTTCGAAAGCTATTCTAACCGGTTTGAGATGTTACTACTAACCACGTGGAAAACCGTGATTTTTTTGCGACGCCATGGCGTCGCAAAGTGAGATATAGGCCAGATGGTCTATTTTGATGAAAATTGGCGCTGTTAAGATTTATTTTTCAGCTGACATGATTTTGAAAGCTATTCCAACCGATTTTGAGATGTTACTACTAACCACGTGGAAAAACGTGATTTTTTGCGACGCCATGGCGTCGCAAATTGAGACATAGGCCAGAAGGTCAATTTTGATAAAAATTTGCGCTGTTAAGATTTATTCTTCAGCTGACATCACTTTGAAAGCTATTACAACCGGTTTTGAGATGTTACTACTGACCACGTGGAAAAACGTGATTTTTTGCGACGCCATGGCGTCGCAAATTGAGACATAGGCCAGACGGTCAATTTTGATGAAAATTTGCGCTGTGAAGATTTATTCTTCAGCTGACATGACTTTGAAAGCTATTCCAACCGGTTTTGAGATGTTACTACTAACCACGTGGAAAAACGTGATTTTTTGCGACGCCATGGCGTCGCAAATTGAGATATAGGCGAGATGGTCTATTTTGATGAAAATTGGCGCTGTTAAGATTTATTCTTCAGCTGACACGACTTTGAAAGCTATTCCAACTGGTTTTGAGATGTTACTACTAACCACGTGAAAAAACGTGATTTTTTGGGACGCCATGGCGTCGCAAATTGAGACATAGGCCAGACGGTCAATTTTGATGAACATTTGCGCTGTGAAGATTTATTCTACAGCTGACATAACTTTGAAAGCTATTCCAACCGGTTTTGAGATGTTACTACTAACCACGTGGAAAAGCGTGATTTTTTCCGACGCCATGGCGTCGCAAATTGAGACATAGGCCAGATGGTCTATTTTGATAAAAATTTGCGCTGTTAAGATTTATTTTTCAGCTGACATGATTTTGAAAGCTATTCCAACCGGTTTTGAGATGTTACTACTAACCACGTGGAAAAACGTGATTTTTTGCGACGCCATGGCGTCGCACATAGGCCAGAAGGTCAATTTTGATAAAAATTTGCGCTGTTAAGATTTATTCTTCAGCTGACATCACTTTGAAAGCTATTACAACCGGTTTTGAGATGTTACTACTGACCACGTGGAAAAACGTGATTTTTTGCGACGCCATGGCGTCGCAACTTGAGACATAGGCCAGACGGTCAATTTTGATGAAAATTTGCGCTGTGAAGATTTATTCTCCAGCTGACATGACTTTGAAAGCTATTCCAACCGGTTTTGAGATGTTACTACTAACCACGTGGAAAAACGTGATTTTTTCCGACGCCATGGCGTCGCAAATTGAGATATAGGCCAGAAGGTCAATTTTGATAAAAATTTGCGCTGTTAAGATTTATTCTTCAGCTGACATGACTTCGAAAGCTATTCTAACCGGTTTTGAGATGTTACTACTAACCACGTGGAAAACCGTGATTTTTTGCGACGCCATGGCGTCGCAAATTGAGATATAGGCCAGATGGTCTATTTTGATGAAAATTGGCGCTGTTAAGATTTATTCTTTAGCTGACACGACTTTGAAAGGTATTCCAACCGGTTTTGAGATGTTACTACTAACCACGTGAAAAAACGTGATTTTTTTGCGACGCCATGGCGTCGCAAATTGAGATATAGGCCAGAAGGTCAATTTTGATGAAAATTGGCGCTGTCAAGATTTATTCTTCAGCTGACACGACTTTGAAAGCTATTCCAACCCGTTTTGAGATGTTACTACTAACCACGTGGAAAAACGTGATTTTTTGCGACGCCATGGCGTCGCAAATTGAGATATAGGCGAGATGGTCTATTTTGATGAAAATTGGCGCTGTTAAGATTTATTCTTCAGCTGACACGACTTTGAAAGCTATTCCAACTGGTTTTGAGATGTTACTACTAACCACGTGAAAAAACGTGATTTTTTGGGACGCCATGGCGTCGCAAATTGAGACATAGGCCAGACGGTCAATTTGATGAACATTTGCGCTGTGAAGATTTATTCTACAGCTGACATAACTTTGAAAGCTATTCCAACCGGTTTTGAGATGTTACTACTAACCACGTGGAAAAACGTGATTTTTTCCGACGCCATGGCGTCGCAAATTGAGACATAGGCCAGATGGTCTATTTTGATAAAAATTTGCGCTGTTAAGATTTATTTTTCAGCTGACATGATTTTGAAAGCTATTCCAACCGATTTGAGATGTTACTACTAACCACGTGAAAAAACGTGATTTTTTGCGACGCCATGGCGTCGCAAATTGAGATATAGGCCAGAAGGTCAATTTTGATGAAAATTGGCGCTGTCAAGATTTATTCTTCAGCTGACACGACTTTGAAAGCTATTCCAACCCGTTTTGAGATGTTACTACTAACCACGTGGAAAAACGTGATTTTTTGCGACGCCATGGCGTCGCAAATTGAGATATAGGCGAGATGGTCTATTTTGATGAAAATTGGCGCTGTTAAGATTTATTCTTCAGCTGACACGACTTTGAAAGCTATTCCAACTGGTTTTGACATGTTACTACTAACCACGTGAAAAAACGTGATTTTTTGGGACGCCATGGCGTCGCAAATTGAGACATAGGCCAGACGGTCAATTTTGATGAACATTTGCGCTGTGAAGATTTATTCTACAGCTGACATAACTTTGAAAGCTATTCCAACCGGTTTTGAGATGTTACTACTAACCACGTGGAAAAACGTGATTTTTTCCGACGCCATGGCGTCGCAAATTGAGACATAGGCCAGATGGTCTATTTTGATAAAAATTTGCGCTGTTAAGATTTATTTTTCAGCTGACATGATTTTGAAAGCTATTCCAACCGATTTTGAGATGTTACTACTAACCACGTGGAAAAACGTGATTTTTTGCGACGCCATGGCGTCGCAAATTGAGACATAGGCCAGAAGGTCAATTTTGATGAAAATTTGCGCTGTTAAGATTTATTCTTCAGCTGACATCACTTTGAAAGCTATTACAACCGGTTTTGAGATGTTACTACTGACCACGTGGAAAAACGTGATTTTTTGCGACGCCATGGCGTCGCAAATTGAGACATAGGCCAGACGGTCAATTTTGATGAAAATTTGCGCTGTGAAGATTTATTCTTCAGCTGACATGACTTTGAAAGCTATTCCAACCGGTTTTGAGATGTTACTACTAACCACGTGGAAAAACGTGATTTTTTGCGACGCCATGGCGTCGCAAATTGAGATATAGGCCAGATGGTCTATTTTGATGAAAATTGGCGCTGTCAAGATTTATTCTTCAGCTGACACGACTTTGAAAGCTATTCCAACCCGTTTTGAGATGTTACTACTAACCACGTGGAAAAACGTGATTTTTTGCGACGCCATGGCGTCGCAAATTGAGATATAGGCGAGATGGTCTATTTTGATGAAAATTGGCGCTGTTAAGATTTATTCTTCAGCTGACACGACTTTGAAAGCTATTCCAACTGGTTTTGAGATGTTACTACTAACCACGTGAAAAAACGTGATTTTTTGGGACGCCATGGCGTCGCAAATTGAGACATAGGCCAGACGGTCAATTTTGATGAACATTTACGCTGTGAAGATTTATTCTACAGCTGACATGACTTTGAAAGCTATTCCAACCGGTTTTGAGATGTTACTACTAACCACGTGGAAAAGCGTGATTTTTTTCCGACGCCATGGCGTCGCAAATTGAGACATAGGCCAGATGGTCTATTTTGATAAAAATTTGCGATGTTAAGATTTATTTTTCAGCTGACATGATTTTGAAAGCTATTCCAACCGGTTTTGAGATGTTACTACTAACCACGTGGAAAAACGTGATTTTTTGCGACGCCATGGCGTCGCAAATTGAGACATAGGCCAGAAGGTCAATTTTGATAAAAATTTGCGCTGTTAAGATTTATTCTTCAGCTGACATCACTTTGAAAGCTATTACAACCGGTTTTGAGATGTTACTACTGACCACGTGGAAAAACGTAATTTTTTGCGACGCCATGGCGTCGCAAATTGAGACATAGGCCAGACGGTCAATTTTGATGAAAATTTGCGCTGTGAAGATTTATTCTTCAGCTGACATGACTTTGAAAGCTATTCCAACCGGTTTTGAGATGTTACTACTAACCACGTGGAAAAACGTGATTTTTTGCGACGCCATGGCGTCGCAAATTGAGATATAGGCCATATGGTCTATTTTGATGAAAATTGGCGCTGTCAAGATTTATTCTTCAGCTGACACGACTTTGAAAGCTATTCCAACCCGTTTTGAGATGTTACTACTAAACACGTGGAAAAACGTGATTTTTTGCGACGCCATGGCGTCGCAAATTGAGATATAGGCCAGATGGTCTATTTTGATGAGAATTTGCGCTGTTAAGATTTATTCTTCAGCTGACACGATTTTGAAAGGTATTCCAACCGGTTTTGAGATGTTACTACTAACCACGTGAAAAAAACGTGATTTTTTGCGACGCCATGGCGTCGCAAATTGAGACATAGGCCAGATGGTCTATTTTGATGAAAATTGGCGCTGTTAAGATTTATTCTTCAGCTGACACGATTTTGAAAGCTATTTCAACCGGTTTGGATATGTTACTACTAACCACGTGGAAAAACGTGATTTTTTGCGACGCCATGGCGTCGCAAATTGATATATAGGCCAGATGGTCTATTTTGATGAGAATTTGCGCTGTTAAGATTTATTCTCCAGCTGACACGACTTTGAAAGCTATTCCAACTGGTTTTGAGATGTTACTACTAACCACGTGAAAAAACGTGATTTTTTGGGACGCCATGGCGTCGCAAATTGAGACATAGGCCAGACGGTCAATTTTGATGAACATTTGCGCTGTGAAGATTTATTCTACAGCTGACATAACTTTGAAAGCTATTCCAACCGGTTTTGAGATGTTACTACTAACCACGTGGAAAAACGTGATTTTTTCCGACGCCATGGCGTCGCAAATTGAGACAGAGGCCAGATGGTCTATTTTGATAAAAAATTTGCGCTGTTAAGATTTATTTTTCAGCTGACATGATTTTGAAAGCTATTCCAACCGATTTTGAGATGTTACTACTAACCACGTGGAAAAACGTGATTTTTTGCGACGCCATGGCGTCGCAAATTGAGACATAGGCCAGAAGGTCAATTTTGATAAAAATTTGCGCTGTTAAGATTTATTCTTCAGCTGACATCACTTTGAAAGCTATTACAACCGGTTTTGAGATGTTACTACTGACCACGTGGAAAAACGTGATTTTTTGCGACGCCATGGCGTCGCAAATTGAGACATAGGCCAGACGGTCAATTTTGATGAAAATTTGCGCTGTGAAGATTTATTCTTCAGCTGACATGACTTTGAAAGCTATTCCAACCGGTTTTGAGATGTTACTACTAACCACGTGGAAAAACGTGATTTTTTGCGACGCCATGGCGTCGCAAATTGAGATATAGGCCAGATGGTCTATTTTGATGAAAATTGGCGCTGTCAAGATTTATTCTTCAGCTGACACGACTTTGAAAGCTATTCCAACCCGTTTTGAGATGTTACTACTAACCACGTGAAAAAACGTGATTTTTTGCGACGCCATGGCGTCGCAAATTGAGATATAGGCGAGATGGTCTATTTTGATGAAAATTGGCGCTGTTAAGATTTATTCTTCAGCTGACACGACTTTGAAAGCTATTCCAACTGGTTTTGAGATGTTACTACTAACCACGTGGAAAAACGTGATTTTTTGCGACGCCATGGCGTCGCAAATTGAGATATAGGCCAGATGGTCTATTTTGATGAAAATTGGCGCTGTCAAGATTTATTCTTCAGCTGACACGACTTTGAAAGCTATTCCAACCCGTTTTGAGATGTTACTACTAACCACGTGAAAAAACGTGATTTTTTGCGACGCCATGGCGTCGCAAATTGAGATATAGGCGAGATGGTCTATTTTGATGAAAATTGGCGCTGTTAAGATTTATTCTTCAGCTGACACGACTTTGAAAGCTATTCCAACTGGTTTTGAGATGTTACTACTAACCACGTGAAAAAACGTGATTTTTTGGGACGCCATGGCGTCGCAAATTGAGACATAGGCCAGACGGTCAATTTTGATGAACATTTGCGCTGTGAAGATTTATTCTACAGCTGACATAACTTTGAAAGCTATTCCAACCGGTTTTGAGATGTTACTACTAACCACGTGGAAAAACGTGATTTTTTCCGACGCCATGGCGTCGCAAATTGAGACATAGGCCAGATGGTCTATTTTGATAAAAATTTGCGCTGTTAAGATTTATTTTTTAGCTGACATGATTTTGAAAGCTATTCCAACCGGTTTTGAGATGTTACTACTAACCACGTGGAAAAAACGTGATTTTTTGCGACGCCATGGCGTCGCAAATTGAGACATAGGCCAGAAGGTCAATTTTGATAAAAATTTGCGTTGTTAAGATTTATTCTTCAGCTGACATCACTTTGAAAGCTATTACAACCGGTTTTGAGATGTTACTACTGACCACGTGGAAAAACGTGATTTTTTGCGACGCCATGGCGTCGCAAATTGAGACATAGGCCAGACGGTCAATTTTGATGAAAATTTGCGCTGTGAAGATTTATTCTTCAGCTGACATGACTTTGAAAGCTATTCCAACCGGTTTTGAGATGTTACTACTAACCACGTGGAAAAACGTGATTTTTTGCGACGCCATGGCGTCGCAAATTGAGATATAGGCCAGATGGTCTATTTTGATGAAAATTGGCGCTGTCAAGATTTATTCTTCAGCTGACACGACTTTGAAAGCTATTCCAACCCGTTTTGAGATGTTACTACTAAACAAGTGGAAAAACGTGATTTTTTGCGACGCCATGGCGTCGCAAATTGAGATATAGGCCAGATGGTCTATTTTGATGAGAATTTGCGCTGTTAAGATTTATTCTTCAGCTGACACGATTTTGAAAGCTATTTCAACCGGTTTGGATATGTTACTACTAACCACGTGGAAAAACGTGATTTTTTTGCGACGCCATGGCGTCGCAAATTGAGATATAGGCCAGATGGTCTATTTTGATGAGAATTTGCGCTGTTAAGATTTATTCTTCAGCTGACACGATTTTGAAAGCTATTTCAACCGGTTTGGATATGTTACTACTAACCACGTGGAAAAACGTGATTTTTTGCGACGCCATGGCGTCGCAAATTGAGATATAGGCCAGATGGTCTATTTTGATGAAAATTGGCGCTGTTAAGATTTATTCTTCAGCTGACACGATTTTGAAAGCTATTTCAACCGGTTTGGAGATGTTACTACTAAACAAGTGGAAAAACGTGATTTTTTGCGACGCCATGGCGTCGCAAATTGAGATATAGGCCAGATGGTCTATTTTGATAAGAATTTGCGCTGTTAAGATTTATTCTTCAGCTGACACGACTTTGAAAGCTATTCCAACCCGTTTTGAGATGTTACTACTAACCACGTGAAAAAACGTGATTTTTTGCGACGCCATGGCGTCGCAAATTGAGATATAGGCGAGATGGTCTATTTTGATGAAAATTGGCGCTGTTAAGATTTATTCTTCAGCTGACACGACTTTGAAAGCTATTCCAACTGGTTTTGAGATGTTACTACTAACCACGTGAAAAAACGTGATTTTTTGGGACGCCATGGCGTCGCAAATTGAGACATAGGCCAGACGGTCAATTTTGATGAACATTTGCGCTGTGAAGATTTATTCTACAGCTGACATAACTTTGAAAGCTATTCCAACCGGTTTTGAGATGTTACTACTAACCACGTGGAAAAACGTGATTTTTTCCGACGCCATGGCGTCGCAAATTGAGACATAGGCCAGATGGTCTATTTTGATAAAAATTTGCGCTGTTAAGATTTATTTTTTAGCTGACATGATTTTGAAAGCTATTCCAACCGGTTTTGAGATGTTACTACTAACCACGTGGAAAAAACGTGATTTTTTGCGACGCCATGGCGTCGCAAATTGAGACATAGGCCAGAAGGTCAATTTTGATAAAAATTTGCGTTGTTAAGATTTATTCTTCAGCTGACATCACTTTGAAAGCTATTACAACCGGTTTTGAGATGTTACTACTGACCACGTGGAAAAACGTGATTTTTTGCGACGCCATGGCGTCGCAAATTGAGACATAGGCCAGACGGTCAATTTTGATGAAAATTTGCGCTGTGAAGATTTATTCTTCAGCTGACATGACTTTGAAAGCTATTCCAACCGGTTTTGAGATGTTACTACTAACCACGTGGAAAAACGTGATTTTTTGCGACGCCATGGCGTCGCAAATTGAGATATAGGCCAGATGGTCTATTTTGATGAAAATTGGCGCTGTCAAGATTTATTCTTCAGCTGACACGACTTTGAAAGCTATTCCAACCCGTTTTGAGATGTTACTACTAAACAAGTGGAAAAACGTGATTTTTTGCGACGCCATGGCGTCGCAAATTGAGATATAGGCCAGATGGTCTATTTTGATGAGAATTTGCGCTGTTAAGATTTATTCTTCAGCTGACACGATTTTGAAAGCTATTTCAACCGGTTTGGATATGTTACTACTAACCACGTGGAAAAACGTGATTTTTTTGCGACGCCATGGCGTCGCAAATTGAGATATAGGCCAGATGGTCTATTTTGATGAGAATTTGCGCTGTTAAGATTTATTCTTCAGCTGACACGATTTTGAAAGCTATTTCAACCGGTTTGGATATGTTACTACTAACCACGTGGAAAAACGTGATTTTTTGCGACGCCATGGCGTCGCAAATTGAGATATAGGCCAGATGGTCTATTTTGATGAAAATTGGCGCTGTTAAGATTTATTCTTCAGCTGACACGATTTTGAAAGCTATTTCAACCGGTTTGGAGATGTTACTACTAACCACGTGGAAAAACGTGATTTTTTGCGACGCCATGGCGTCGCAAATTGAGACATAGGCCAGACGGTCAATTTTGATGAACATTTGCGCTGTGAAGATTTATTCTACAGCTGACATAACTTTGAAAGCTATTCCAACCGGTTTTGAGATGTTACTACTAAACAAGTGGAAAAACGTGATTTTTTGCGACGCCATGGCGTCGCAAATTGAGATATAGGCCAGATGGTCTATTTTGATGAGAATTTGCGCTGTTAAGATTTATTCTTCAGCTGACACGATTTTGAAAGCTATTTCAACCGGTTTGGATATGTTACTACTAACCACGTGGAAAAACGTGATTTTTTTTGCGACGCCATGGCGTCGCAAATTGAGATATAGGCCAGATGGTCTATTTTGATGAGAATTTGCGCTGTTAAGATTTATTCTTCAGCTGACACGATTTTGAAAGCTATTTCAACCGGTTTGGATATGTTACTACTAACCACGTGGAAAAACGTGATTTTTTGCGACGCCATGGCGTCGCAAATTGAGACATAGGCCAGATGGTCAATTTTGATGAACATTTGCGCTGTGAAGATTTATTCTACAGCTGACATAACTTTGAAAGCTATTCCAACCGGTTTTGAGATGTTACTACTAACCACGTGAAAAAACGTGATTTTTTGGGACGCCATGGCGTCGCAAATTGAGACATAGGCCAGACGGTCAATTTTGATGAACATTTGCGCTGTGAAAATTTATTCTACAGCTGACATAACTTTGAAAGCCATTCCAACCGGTTTTGAGATGTTACTACTAACCACGTGGAAAAACGTGATTTTTTCCGACGCCATGGCGTCGCAAATTGAGACATAGGCCAGATGGTCTATTTTGATAAAAATTTGCGCTGTGAAGATTTATTCTTCAGCTGACATGACTTTGAAAGCTATTTCAACCGGTTTGGATATGTTACTGCTAACCACGTGGAAAAACGTGATTTTTTTGCGACGCCATGGCGTCGCAAATTGAGATATAGGCCAGATGGTCTATTTTGATGAGAATTTGCGCTGTGAAGATTTATTCTTCAGCTGACATGACTTTGAAAGCTATTTCAACCGGTTTGGATATGTTACTGCTAACCACGTGGAAAAACGTGATTTTTTTGCGACGCCATGGCGTCGCAAATTGAGATATAGGCCAGATGGTCTATTTTGATGAGAATTTGCGCTGTTAAGATTTATTCTTCAATTGACACGATTTTGAAAGCTATTTCAACCGGTTTGGATATGTTACTACTAACCACGTGGAAAAACGTGATTTTTTGCGACGCCATGGCGTCGCAAATTGAGATATAGGCCAGATGGTCTATTTTGATGAAAATTGGCGCTGTTAGGATTTATTCTTCAGCTGACACGATTTTGAAAGCTATTTCAACCGGTTTGGAGATGTTACTACTAACCACGTGGAAAAACGTGATTTTTTGCGACGCCATGGCGTCGCAAATTGAGATATAGGCCAGATGGTCTATTTTGATGAGAATTTGCGCTGTTAAGATTTATTTTTCAGCTGACACGACTTTGAAAGCTATTCCCACCGGTTTTGAGATGTTACTACTAACCACGTGAAAAAACGTGATTTTTTGGGACGCCATGGCGTCGCAAATTGAGACATAGGCCAGACGGTCAATTTTGATGAAAATTTGCGCTGTGAAGATTTATTCTACAGCTGACATGACTTTGAAAGCTATTCCAACCGGTTTTGAGATGTTACTACTAACCACGTGGAAAAACGTGATTTTTTCCGACGCCATGGCGTCGCAAATTGAGACATATGCCAGATGGTCAATTTTGATGAACATTTGCGCTGTGAAGATTTATTCTACAGCTGACATAACTTTGAAAGCCATTCCAACCGGTTTTGAGATGTTACTACTAACCACGTGGAAAAACGTGATTTTTTCCGACGCCATGGCGTCGCAAATTGAGACATAGGCCAGATGGTCTATTTTGATAAAAATTTGCGCTGTGAAGATTTATTCTTCAGCTGACATGACTTTGAAAGCTATTTCAACCGGTTTGGATATGTTACTGCTAACCACGTGGAAAAACGTGATTTTTTTGCGACGCCATGGCGTCGCAAATTGAGATATAGGCCAGATGGTCTATTTTGATGAGAATTTGCGCTGTGAAGATTTATTCTTCAGCTGACATGACTTTGAAAGCTATTTCAACCGGTTTGGATATGTTACTGCTAACCACGTGGAAAAACGTGATTTTTTTGCGACGCCATGGCGTCGCAAATTGAGATATAGGCCAGATGGTCTATTTTGATGAGAATTTGCGCTGTTAAGATTTATTCTTCAATTGACACGATTTTGAAAGCTATTTCAACCGGTTTGGATATGTTACTACTAACCACGTGGAAAAACGTGATTTTTTGCGACGCCATGGCGTCGCAAATTGAGATATAGGCCAGATGGTCTATTTTGATGAAAATTGGCGCTGTTAGGATTTATTCTTCAGCTGACACGATTTTGAAAGCTATTTCAACCGGTTTGGAGATGTTACTACTAACCACGTGGAAAAACGTGATTTTTTGCGACGCCATGGCGTCGCAAATTGAGATATAGGCCAGATGGTCTATTTTGATGAGAATTTGCGCTGTTAAGATTTATTTTTCAGCTGACACGACTTTGAAAGCTATTCCCACCGGTTTTGAGATGTTACTACTAACCACGTGAAAAAACGTGATTTTTTGGGACGCCATGGCGTCGCAAATTGAGACATAGGCCAGACGGTCAATTTTGATGAAAATTTGCGCTGTGAAGATTTATTCTACAGCTGACATGACTTTGAAAGCTATTCCAACCGGTTTTGAGATGTTACTACTAACCACGTGTAAAAACGTGATTTTTTCCGACGCCATGGCGTCGCAAATTGAGACATATGCCAGATGGTCTATTTTGATGAGAATTTGCGCTGTTAAGATTTATTCTTCAGCTAACACGATTTTAAAAGCTATTCCAACCGGTTTTGAGATGTTACTACTAACCACGTGGAAAACCGTGATTTTTTGCGACGCCATGGCGTCGCAAATTGAGATATAGGCCAGATGGTCTATTTTGATGAAAATTGGCGCTGTTAAGATTTATTCTTTAGCTGACACGACTTTGAAAGGTATTCCAACCGGTTTTGAGATGTTACTACTAACCACGTGAAAAAACGTGATTTTTTCCGACGCCATGGCGTCGCAAATTGAGACATAGGCCAGATGGTCTATTTTGATGAGAATTTGCGCTGTTAAGATTTATTCTACAGCTGACATGACTGTAAAATCTATTCCAACCGGTTTTGAGATGTTACTACTAACCACGTGGAAAACCGTGATTTTTTGCGACGCCATGGCGTCGCAAATTGAGACATAGGCCAGAATGTCTATTTTGATGAAAATTGGCGCTGTTAAGATTTATTCTTCAGCTGACACGACTTTGAAAGCTATTCCAACCGGTTTTGAGATGTTACTACTAACCACGTGAAAAAACGTGATTTTTTGCGACGCCATGGCGTCGCAAATTGAGATATAGGCTAGATGGTCTATTTTGATGAAAATTGGCGCTGTTAAGATTTATTCTTTAGCTGACACGACTTTGAAAGGTATTCCAACCGGTTTTGAGATGTTACTACTAACCACGTGGAAAACCGTGATTTTTTGCGACGCCATGGCGTCGCAAATTGAGATATAGGCTAGATGGTCTATTTTGATGAAAATTGGCGCTGTTAAGATTTATTCTTTAGCTGACACGACTTTGAAAGGTATTCCAACCGGTTTTGAGATGTTACTACTAACCACGTGAAAAAACGTGATTTTTTGCGACGCCATGGCGTTGCAAATTGAGATATAGGCCAGAAGGTCAATTTTGATGAAAATTGGCGCTGCCAAGATTTATTCTTCAGCTGACACGACTTTGAAAGCTATTCCAACCCGTTTTGAGATGTTACTACTAACCACGTGGAAAAACGTGATTTTTTGCGACGCCATGGCGTCGCAAATTGAGATATAGGCGAGATGGTCTATTTTGATGAAAATTGGCGCTGTTAAGATTTATTCTTCAGCTGACACGACTTTGAAAGCTATTTCAACTGGTTTTGAGATGTTACTACTAACCACGTGAAAAAACGTGATTTTTTGGGACGCCATGGCGTCGCAAATTGAGACATAGGCCAGACGGTCAATTTTGATGAACATTTGCGCTGTGAAGATTTATTCTACAGCTGACATAACTTTGAAAGCTATTCCAACCGGTTTTGAGATGTTACTACTAACCACGTGGAAAAACGTTATTTTTTGGGACGCCATGGCGTCGCAAATTGAGACATAGGCCAGATGGTCTATTTTGATGAGAATTTGCGCTGTGAAGATTTATTCTTCAGCTGACATGACTTTGAAAGCTATTTCAACCGGTTTGGATATGTTACTGCTAACCACGTGGAAAAACGTGATTTTTTTGCGACGCCATGGCGTCGCAAATTGAGATATAGGCCAGATGGTCTATTTTGATGAGAATTTGCGCTGTTAAGATTTATTCTTCAATTGACACGATTTTGAAAGCTATTTCAACCGGTTTGGATATGTTACTACTAACCACGTGGAAAAACGTGATTTTTTGCGACGCCATGGCGTCGCAAATTGAGATATAGGCCAGATGGTCTATTTTGATGAAAATTGGCGCTGTTAGGATTTATTCTTCAGCTGACACGATTTTGAAAGCTATTTCAACCGGTTTGGAGATGTTACTACTAACCACGTGGAAAAACGTGATTTTTTGCGACGCCATGGCGTCGCAAATTGAGATATAGGCCAGATGGTCAATTTTGATGAACATTTGCGCTGTGAAGATTTATTCCACAGCTGACATAACTTTGAAAGCTATTCCAACCGGTTTTGAGATGTTACTACTAACCACGTGGAAAAACGTGATTTTTTCCGACGCCATGGCGTCGCAAATTGAGACATAGGCCAGATGGTCTATTTTGATAAAAATTTGCGCTGTTAAGATTTATTTTTCAGCTGACATGATTTTGAAAGCTATTCCAACCGGTTTTGAGATGTTACTACTAACCACGTGGAAAAACGTGATTTTTTGCGACGCCATGGCGTCGCAAATTGATATATAGGCCAGATGGTCTATTTTGATGAGAACTTGCGCTGTTAAGATTTATTCTTCAGCTGACACGATTTTGAAAGCTATTTCAACCGGTTTGGATATGTTACTACTAACCACGTGGAACAACGTGATTTTTTTGCGACGCCATGGCGTCGCAAATTGAGATATAGGCCAGATGGTCTATTTTGATGAGAATTTGCGCTGTTAAGATTTATTCTTTAGCTGACACGACTTTGAAAGGTATTCCAACCGGTTTTGAGATGTTACTACTAACCACGTGGAAAAACGTGATTTTTTGCGACGCCATGGCGTCGCAAATTGAGATATAGGCCAGATGGTCTATTTTGATGAAAATTGGCGTTGTTAAGATTTATTCTTCAGCTGACACGATTTTGAAAGCTATTTCAACCGGTTTGGAGATGTTACTACTAACCACGTGGAAAAACGTGATTTTTTGCGACGCCATGGCGTCGCAAATTGAGATATAGGCCAGATGGTCTATTTTGATGAGAATTTGCGCTGTTAAGATTTATTCTTTAGCTGACACGACTTTGAAAGCTATTCCAACCGGTTTTGAGATGTTACTACTAACCACGTGAAAAAAACGTGATTTTTTGGGACGCCATGGCGTCGCAAATTGAGACATAGGCCAGACGGTCAATTTTGATAAAAAATTGCGCTGTGAAGATTTATTCTACAGCTGACATGACTCTGAAAGCTATTCCAACCGGTTTTGAGATGTTACTACTAACCACGTGGAAAAACGTGATTTTTTCCGACGCCATGGCGTCGCAAATTGAGACATATGCCAGATGGTCTATTTTGATGAGAATTTGCGCTGTTAAGATTTATTCTTCAGCTGACACGATTTTGAAAGCTATTCCAACCGGTTTTGAGATGTTACTACTAATCACGTGGAAAACCGTGATTTTTTGCGACGCCATGGCGTCGCAAATTGAGATATAGGCCAGATGGTCTATTTTGATGAAAATTGGCGCTGTTAAGATTTATTCTTTAGCTGACACGACTTTGAAAGGTATTCCAACCGGTTTTGAGATGTTACTACTAACCACGTGAAAAAACGTGATTTTTTCCGACGCCATGGCGTCGCAAATTGAGACATAGGCCAGATGGTCTATTTTGATGAGAATTTGCGCTGTTAAGATTTATTCTACAGCTGACATGACTTTGAAAGCTATTCCAACCGGTTTTGAGATGTTACTACTAACCACGTGGAAAAACGTGATTTTTTCCGACGCCATGGCGTCGCAAATTGAGATATAGGCCAGAAGGTCAATTTTGATAAAAATTTGCGCTGTTAAGATTTATTCTTCAGCTGACATGACTTCGAAAGCTATTCTAACCGGTTTTGAGATGTTACTACTAACCACGTGGAAAACCGTGATTTTTTGCGACGCCATGGCGTCGCAAATTGAGATATAGGCCAGATGGTCTATTTTGATGAAAATTGGCGCTGTTAAGATTTATTCTTTAGCTGACACGACTTTGAAAGGTATTCCAACCGGTTTTGAGATGTTACTACTAACCACGTGAAAAACGTGATTTTTTCCGACGCCATGGCGTCGCAAATTGAGACATAGGCCAGATGGTCTATTTTGATGAGAATTTGCGCTGTTAAGATTTATTCTACAGCTGACATCACTTTGAAAGCTATTACAACCGGTTTTGAGATGTTACTACTGACCACGTGGAAAAACGTGATTTTTTGCGACGCCATGGCGTCGCAAATTGAGACATAGGCCAGACGGTCAATTTTGATGAAAATTTGCGCTGTGAAGATTTATTCTTCAGCTGACATGACTTTGAAAGCTATTCCAACCGGTTTTGAGATGTTACTACTAACCACGTGGAAAAACGTGATTTTTTGCGACGCCATGGCGTCGCAAATTGAGATATAGGCCAGATGGTCTATTTTGATGAGAATTTGCGCTGTTAAGATTTATTCTTCAGCTGACACGATTTTGAAAGCTATTTCAACCGGTTTGGATATGTTACTACTAACCACGTGGAACAACGTGATTTTTTTGCGACGCCATGGCGTCGCAAATTGAGATATAGGCCAGATGGTCTATTTTGATGAGAATTTGCGCTGTTAAGATTTATTCTTCAATTGACCCGATTTTGAAAGCTATTTCAACCGGTTTGGATATGTTACTACTAACCACGTGGAAAAACGTGATTTTTTGCGACGCCATGGCGTCGCAAATTGAGATATAGGCCAGATGGTCTATTTTGATGAAAATTGGCGTTGTTAAGATTTATTCTTCAGCTGACACGATTTTGAAAGCTATTTCAACCGGTTTGGAGATGTTACTACTAACCACGTGGAAAAACGTGATTTTTTGCGACGCCATGGCGTCGCAAATTGAGATATAGGCCAGATGGTCTATTTTGATGAGAATTTGCGCTGTTAAGATTTATTCTTCAGCTGACACGACTTTGAAAGCTATTCCAACCGGTTTTGAGATGTTACTACTAACCACGTGAAAAAACGTGATTTTTTGGGACGCCATGGCGTCGCAAATTGAGACATAGGCCAGACGGTCAATTTTGATAAAAAATTGCGCTGTGAAGATTTATTCTACAGCTGACATGACTCTGAAAGCTATTCCAACCGGTTTTGAGATGTTACTACTAACCACGTGGAAAAACGTGATTTTTTCCGACGCCATGGCGTCGCAAATTGAGACATATGCCAGATGGTCTATTTCGATGAGAATTTGCGCTGTTAAGATTTATTCTTCAGCTGACACGATTTTGAAAGCTATTCCAACCGGTTTTGAGATGTTACTACTAATCACGTGGAAAACCGTGATTTTTTGCGACGCCATGGCGTCGCAAATTGAGATATAGGCCAAATGGTCTATTTTGATGAAAATTGGCGCTGTTAAGATTTATTCTTTAGCTGACACGACTTTGAAAGGTATTCAAACCGGTTTCGAGATGTTACTACTAACCACGTGAAAAAACGTGATTTTTTCCGACGCCATGGCGTCGCAAATTGAGACATAGGCCAGATGGTCTATTTTGATGAGAATTTGCGCTGTTAAGATTTATTCTACAGCTGACATGACTTTGAAAGCTATTCCAACCGGTTTTGAGATGTTACTACTAACCACGTGGAAAACCGTGATTTTTTCCGACGCCATGGCGTCGCAAATTGAGATATAGGCCAGAAGGTCAATTTTGATAAAAATTTGCGCTGTTAAGATTTATTCTTCAGCTGACATGACTTCGAAAGCTATTCTAACCGGTTTTGAGATGTTACTACTAACCACGTGGAAAACCGTGATTTTTTGCGACGCCATGGCGTCGCAAATTGAGATATAGGCCAGATGGTCTATTTTGATGAAAATTGGCGCTGTTAAGATTTATTCTTTAGCTGACACGACTTTGAAAGGTATTCCAACCGGTTTTGAGATGTTACTACTAACCACGTGAAAAAACGTGATTTTTTGCGACGCCATGGCGTTGCAAATTGAGATATAGGCCAGATGGTCTATTTTGATGAAAATTGGCGCTGTTAAGATTTATTCTTTAGCTGACACGACTTTGAAAGGTATTCCAACCGGTTTTGAGATGTTACTACTAACCACGTGAAACAACGTGATTTTTTCCGACGCCATGGCGTCGCAAATTGAGACATAGGCCAGATGGTCTATTTTGATGAGAATTTGCGCTGTTAAGATTTATTCTACAGCTGACACGACTTTGGAAGCTATTCCAACTGGTTTTGAAATGTTACTACTAACCACGTGAAAAAACGTGATTTTTTGGGACGCCATGGCGTCGCAAATTGAGACATAGGCCAGACGGTCAATTTTGATGAACATTTGCGCTGTGAAGATTTATTCTACAGCTGACATAACTTTGAAAGCTATTCCAACCGGTTTTGAGATGTTACTACTAACCACGTGGAAAAACGTGATTTTTTCCGACGCCATGGCGTCGCAAATTGAGACATAGGCCAGATGGTCTATTTTGATAAAAATTTGCGCTGTTAAGATTTATTTTTCAGCTGACATGACTTTGAAAGCTATTCCAACCGGTTTTGAGATGTTACTACTAACCACGTGAAAAAACGTGATTTTTTGGGACGCCATGGCGTCGCAAATTGAGACATAGGCCAGACGGTCAATTTTGATGAACATTTGCGCTGTGAAGATTTATTCTTCAGCTGACATGACTTTGAAAGCTATTACAACCGGTTTAGAGATGTTACTACTGACCACGTGGAAAAACGTGATTTTTTGCGACGCCATGGCGTCGCAAATTGAGATATAGGCCAGATGGTCTATTTTGATGAAAATTTGCGCTGTTAGATTTATTTTTCAGCTGACATGATTTTGAAAGCTATTCCAACCGGTTTTGAGATGTTACTACTAACCACGTGGAAAAACGTGATTTTTTGCGACGCCATGGCGTCGCAAATTGAGACATAGGCCAGACGGTAAATTTTGATGAAAATTTGCGCTGTGAAGATTTATTCTTCAGCTGACATGACTTTGAAAGCTATTCCAACCGGTTTTGAGATGTTACTACTAACCACGTGGAAAAACGTGATTTTTTGCGACGCCATGGCGTCGCAAATTGAGTCATAGGCCAGATGGTCTATTTTGATGAAAATTGGCGCTGTCAAGATTTATTCTTCAGCTGACACGATTTTGAAAGCTATTCCAACCCGTTTTGAGATGTTACTACTAAACACGTGGAAAAACGTGATTTTTTGCGACGCCATGGCGTCGCAAATTGAGACATAGGCCAGACGGTCAATTTTGATGAAAATTTGCGCTTTGAAAGCTATTCCAACCGGTTTTGAGATGTTACTACTAACCACGTGAAAAAACGTGATTTTTTGCGACGCCATGGCGTCGCAAATTGAGACATAGGCCAGAATGCCTATTTTGATGAAAATTGGCGCTGTTAAGATTTATTATTTAGCTGACACGACTTTGAAAGCTATTCCAACCGGTTTTGAGATGTTACTACTAACCACGTGAAAAAACGTGTTTTTTTGCGGCGCCATGGCGTCGCAAATTGAGACATAGGCCAGAATGCCTATTTTGATAAGAATTGGCGCTGTTAAGATTTATTCTTTAGCTGACACGACTTTGAAAGCTATTCCAACCGGTTTTGAGATGTCACTACTAACCACGGGAAAAAACGTGATTTTTTCCGACGCCATGGCGTCGCAAATTGAGACATAGGCCAGAATGCCTATTTTGATGAAAATTGGCGCTGTTAAGATTTATTCTCCAGCTGACATGACTTTGAAAGCTATTCCAACCGGTTTTGAGATGTTACTACTAACCACGTAGAAAAACGTGATTTTTTGCGACGCCATGGCGTCGCAAATTGAGACATAGGCCAGACGGGCAATTTTGATGAAAATTGGCGCTGTTAAGATTTATTATTCAGATGACACGACTCTGAAAGCTATTCCAGCCGGTTTGGAGATGTTACTACTAACCACGTGGAAAAACGTGATTTTTTGCGACGCCATGGCGTCGCAAATTGAGACATAGGACAGAATGCCTAGATGAAAATTGGCGCTGTTAAGATTTATTCTCCAGCTGACATGACTTTGAAAGCTATTCCAACCGGTTTTGAGATGTTACTACTAACCACGTGAAAAAACGTGATTTTTTGCGACGCCATGGCGTCGCAAATTGAGACATAGACCAGAATGCCTATTTTGATGAGAATTTGCGCTGTTAAGATTTATTCTTCAGCTGACACGATTTTGAAAGCTATTTCAACCGGTTTGGATATGTTACTACTAACCACGTGGAAAAACGTGATTTTTTGCGACGCCATGGCGTCGCAAATTGAGATATAGGCCAGATGGTCTATTTTGATGAAAATTGGCGCTGTTAAGATTTATTCTTCAGCTGACACGATTTTGAAAGCTATTTCAACCGGTTTGGAGATGTTACTACTAACCACGTGGAAAAACGTGATTTTTTGCGACGCCATGGCGTCGCAAATTGATATATAGGCCAGATGGTCTATTTTGATGAGAATTTGCGCTGTTAAGATTTATTCTTCAGCTGACACGATTTTGAAAGCTATTCCAACCGGTTTTGAGATGTTACTACTAACCACGTGGAAAAACGTGATTTTTTGCGACGCCATGGCGTCGCAAATTGAGATATAGGCCAGATGGTCTATTTTGATGAAAATTGGCGCTGTTAAGATTTATTCTCCAGCTGACATACCTTTGAAAGCTATTCCAACCGGTTTTGAGATGTTACTACTAACCACGTGAAAAAACGTGATTTTTTGCGACGCCATGGCGTCGCAAATTGAGACATAGGCCAGAATGCCTATTTTGATGAAAATTGGCGCTGTTAAGATTTATTATTTAGCTGACACGACTTTGAAAGCTATTCCAACCGGTTTTGAGATGTTACTACTAACCACGTGAAAAAACGTGTTTTTTTGCGGCGCCATGGCGTCGCAAATTGAGACATAGGCCAGAATGCCTATTTTGATAAAAATTGGCGCTGTTAAGATTTATTCTTTAGCTGACACGACTTTGAAAGCTATTCCAACCGGTTTTGAGATGTTACTACTAACCACGGGAAAAAACGTGATTTTTTCCGACGCCATGGCGTCGCAAATTGAGACATAGGCCAGAATGCCTATTTTGATGAAAATTGGCGCTGTTAAGATTTATTCTCCAGCTGACATGACTTTGAAAGCTATTCCAACCGGTTTTGAGATGTTACTACTAACCACGTAGAAAAACGTGATTTTTTGCGACGCCATGGCGTCGCAAATTGAGACATAGGCCAGACGGGCAATTTTGATGAAAATTGGCGCTGTTAAGATTTATTATTCAGATGACACGACTCTGAAAGCTATTCCAGCCGGTTTGGAGATGTTACTACTAACCACGTGGAAAAACGTGATTTTTTGCGACGCCATGGCGTCGCAAATTGAGACATAGGACAGAATGCCTAGATGAAAATTGGCGCTGTTAAGATTTATTCTCCAGCTGACATGACTTTGAAAGCTATTCCAACCGGTTTTGAGATGTTACTACTAACCACGTGAAAAAACGTGATTTTTTGCGACGCCATGGCGTCGCAAATTGAGACATAGGCCAGAATGCCTATTTTGATGAGAATTTGCGCTGTTAAGATTTATTCTTCAGCTGACACGATTTTGAAAGCTATTTCAACCGGTTTGGATATGTTACTACTAACCACGTGGAAAAACGTGATTTTTTGCGACGCCATGGCGTCGCAAATTGAGATATAGGCCAGATGGTCTATTTTGATGAAAATTGGCGCTGTTAAGATTTATTCTTCAGCTGACACGATTTTGAAAGCTATTTCAACCGGTTTGGAGATGTTACTACTAACCACGTGGAAAAACGTGATTTTTTGCGACGCCATGGCGTCGCAAATTGATATATAGGCCAGATGGTCTATTTTGATGAGAATTTGCGCTGTTAAGATTTATTCTTCAGCTGACACGATTTTGAAAGCTATTCCAACCGGTTTTGAGATGTTACTACTAACCACGTGGAAAAACGTGATTTTTTGCGACGCCATGGCGTCGCAAATTGATATATAGGCCAGATGGTCTATTTTGATGAGAATTTGCGCTGTTAAGATTTATTCTTCAGCTGACACGATTTTGAAAGCTATTCCAACCGGTTTTGAGATGTTACTACTAACCACGTGGAAAAACGTGATTTTTTGCGACGCCATGGCGTCGCAAATTGAGATATAGGCCAGATGGTCTATTTTGATGAAAATTGGCGCTGTTAAGATTTATTCTTCAGCTGACACGATTTTGAAAGCTATTTCAACCGGTTTGGAGATGTTACTACTAACCACGTGGAAAAACGTGATTTTTTGCGACGCCATGGCGTCGCAAATTGATATATAGGCCAGATGGTCTATTTTGATGAGAATTTGCGCTGTTAAGATTTATTCTTCAGCTGACACGATTTTGAAAGCTATTCCAACCGGTTTTGAGATGTTACTACTAACCACGTGGAAAAACGTGATTTTTTGCGACGCCATGGCGTCGCAAATTGAGACATAGGCCAGACGGTCAATTTTGATGAAAATTTGCGCTGTGAAGATTTATTCTACAGCTGACATGACTTTGAAAGCTATTCCAACCGGTTTTGAGATGTTACTACTAACCACGTGAAAAAACGTGATTTTTTGCGACGCCATGGCGTCGCAAATTGAGACATAGGCCAGATGGTCTATTTTGATGAGAATTTGCGCTGTTAAGATTTATTCTTCAGCTGACACGATTTTGAAAGCTATTCCAACCGGTTTTGAGATGTTACTACTAACCACGTGGAAAAACGTGATTTTTTGCGACGCCATGGCGTCGCAAATTGAGATATAGGCCAGATGGTCTATTTTGATGAAAATTGGCGCTGTTAAGATTTATTCTCCAGCTGACATACCTTTGAAAGCTATTCCAACCGGTTTTGAGATGTTACTACTAACCACTTGAAAAAACGTGATTTTTTGCGACGCCATGGCGTCGCAAATTGAGACATAGGCCAGAATGCCTATTTTGATGAAAATTGGCGCTGTTAAGATTTATTATTTAGCTGACACGACTTTGAAAGCTATTCCAACCGGTTTTGAGATGTTACTACTAACCACGTGAAAAAACGTGTTTTTTTGCGGCGCCATGGCGTCGCAAATTGAGACATAGGCCAGAATGCCTATTTTGATAAAAATTGGCGCTGTTAAGATTTATTCTTTAGCTGACACGACTTTGAAAGCTATTCCAACCGGTTTTGAGATGTTACTACTAACCACGGGAAAAAACGTGATTTTTTCCGACGCCATGGCGTCGCAAATTGAGACATAGGCCAGAATGCCTATTTTGATGAAAATTGGCGCTGTTAAGATTTATTCTCCAGCTGACATGACTTTGAAAGCTATTCCAACCGGTTTTGAGATGTTACTACTAACCACGTAGAAAAACGTGATTTTTTGCGACGCCATGGCGTCGCAAATTGAGACATAGGCCAGACGGGCAATTTTGATGAAAATTGGCGCTGTTAAGATTTATTATTCAGATGACACGACTCTGAAAGCTATTCCAGCCGGTTTGGAGATGTTACTACTAACCACGTGGAAAAACGTGATTTTTTGCGACGCCATGGCGTCGCAAATTGAGACATAGGACAGAATGCCTAGATGAAAATTGGCGCTGTTAAGATTTATTCTCCAGCTGACATGACTTTGAAAGCTATTCCAACCGGTTTTGAGATGTTACTACTAACCACGTGAAAAAACGTGATTTTTTGCGACGCCATGGCGTCGCAAATTGAGACATAGGCCAGAATGCCTATTTTGATGAGAATTTGCGCTGTTAAGATTTATTCTTCAGCTGACACGATTTTGAAAGCTATTTCAACCGGTTTGGATATGTTACTACTAACCACGTGGAAAAACGTGATTTTTTGCGACGCCATGGCGTCGCAAATTGATATATAGGCCAGATGGTCTATTTTGATGAGAATTTGCGCTGTTAAGATTTATTCTTCAGCTGACACGATTTTGAAAGCTATTCCAACCGGTTTTGAGATGTTACTACTAACCACGTGGAAAAACGTGATTTTTTGCGACGCCATGGCGTCGCAAATTGAGATATAGGCCAGATGGTCTATTTTGATGAAAATTGGCGCTGTTAAGATTTATTCTCCAGCTGACATACCTTTGAAAGCTATTCCAACCGGTTTTGAGATGTTACTACTAACCACGTGAAAAAACGTGATTTTTTGCGACGCCATGGCGTCGCAAATTGAGACATAGGCCAGAATGCCTATTTTGATGAAAATTGGCGCTGTTAAGATTTATTATTTAGCTGACACGACTTTGAAAGCTATTCCAACCGGTTTTGAGATGTTACTACTAACCACGTGAAAAAACGTGTTTTTTTGCGGCGCCATGGCGTCGCAAATTGAGACATAGGCCAGAATGCCTATGTTGATAAAAATTGGCGCTGTTAAGATTTATTCTTTAGCTGACACGACTTTGAAAGCTATTCCAACCGGTTTTGAGATGTTACTACTAACCACGGGAAAAAACGTGATTTTTTCCGACGCCATGGCGTCGCAAATTGAGACATAGGCCAGAATGCCTATTTTGATGAAAATTGGCGCTGTTAAGATTTATTCTCCAGCTGACATGACTTTGAAAGCTATTCCAACCGGTTTTGAGATGTTACTACTAACCACGTGGAAAAACGTGATTTTTTGCGACGCCATGGCGTCGCAAATTGAGACATAGGACAGAATGCCTAGATGAAAATGGCGCTGTTAAGATTTATTCTCCAGCTGACATGACTTTGAAAGCTATTCCAACCGGTTTTGAGATGTTACTACTAACCACGTGAAAAAACGTGATTTTTTGCGACGCCATGGCGTCGCAAATTGAGACATAGGCCAGACGGGCAATTTTGATGAAAATTGGCGCTGTTAAGATTTATTATTCAGATGACACGACTCTGAAAGCTATTCCAGCCGGTTTGGAGATGTTACTACTAACCACGTGGAAAAACGTGATTTTTTGCGACGCCATGGCGTCGCAAATTGAGACATAGGACAGAATGCCTAGATGAAAATTGGCGCTGTTAAGATTTATTCTCCAGCTGACATGACTTTGAAAGCTATTCCAACCGGTTTTGAGATGTTACTACTAACCACGTGAAAAAACGTGATTTTTTGCGACGCCATGGCGTCGCAAATTGAGACATAGGCCAGAATGCCTATTTTGATGAGAATTTGCGCTGTTAAGATTTATTCTTCAGCTGACACGATTTTGAAAGCTATTTCAACCGGTTTGGATATGTTACTACTAACCACGTGGAAAAACGTGATTTTTTGCGACGCCATGGCGTCGCAAATTGAGATATAGGCCAGATGGTCTATTTTGATGAAAATTGGCGCTGTTAAGATTTATTCTTCAGCTGACACGATTTTGAAAGCTATTTCAACCGGTTTGGAGATGTTACTACTAACCACGTGGAAAAACGTGATTTTTTGCGACGCCATGGCGTCGCAAATTGATATATAGGCCAGATGGTCTATTTTGATGAGAATTTGCGCTGTTAAGATTTATTCTTCAGCTGACACGATTTTGAAAGCTATTCCAACCGGTTTTGAGATGTTACTACTAACCACGTGGAAAAACGTGATTTTTTGCGACGCCATGGCGTCGCAAATTGAGATATAGGCCAGATGGTCTATTTTGATGAAAATTGGCGCTGTTAAGATTTATTCTCCAGCTGACATACCTTTGAAAGCTATTCCAACCGGTTTTGAGATGTTACTACTAACCACGGGAAAAAACGTGATTTTTTGCGACGCCATGGCGTCGCAAATTGAGACATAGGCCAGAATGCCTATTTTGATGAAAATTGGCGCTGTTAAGATTTATTATTTAGCTGACACGACTTTGAAAGCTATTCCAACCGGTTTTGAGATGTTACTACTAACCACGTGAAAAAACGTGTTTTTTTGCGGCGCCATGGCGTCGCAAATTGAGACATAGGCCAGAATGCCTATTTTGATAAAAATTGGCGCTGTTAAGATTTATTCTTTAGCTGACACGACTTTGAAAGCTATTCCAACCGGTTTTGAGATGTTACTACTAACCACGGGAAAAAACGTGATTTTTTCCGACGCCATGGCGTCGCAAATTGAGACATAGGCCAGAATGCCTATTTTGATGAAAATTGGCGCTGTTAAGATTTATTCTCCAGCTGACATGACTTTGAAAGCTATTCCAACCGGTTTTGAGATGTTACTACTAACCACGTAGAAAAACGTGATTTTTTGCGACGCCATGGCGTCGCAAATTGAGACATAGGCCAGACGGGCAATTTTGATGAAAATTGGCGCTGTTAAGATTTATTATTCAGATGACACGACTCTGAAAGCTATTCCAGCCGGTTTGGAGATGTTACTACTAACCACGTGGAAAAACGTGATTTTTTGCGACGCCATGGCGTCGCAAATTGAGACATAGGACAGAATGCCTAGATGAAAATTGGCGCTGTTAAGATTTATTCTCCAGCTGACATGACTTTGAAAGCTATTCCAACCGGTTTTGAGATGTTACTACTAACCACGTGAAAAAACGTGATTTTTTGCGACGCCATGGCGTCGCAAATTGAGACATAGGCCAGAATGCCTATTTTGATGAGAATTTGCGCTGTTAAGATTTATTCTTCAGCTGACACGATTTTGAAAGCTATTTCAACCGGTTTGGATATGTTACTACTAACCACGTGGAAAAACGTGATTTTTTTGCGACGCCATGGCGTCGCAAATTGAGATATAGGCCAGATGGTCTATTTTGATGAAAATTGGCGCTGTTAAGATTTATTCTTCAGCTGACACGATTTTGAAAGCTATTTCAACCGGTTTGGAGATGTTACTACTAACCACGTGGAAAAACGTGATTTTTTGCGACGCCATGGCGTCGCAAATTGATATATAGGCCAGATGGTCTATTTTGATGAGAATTTGCGCTGTTAAGATTTATTCTTCAGCTGACACGATTTTGAAAGCTATTCCAACCGGTTTTGAGATGTTACTACTAACCACGTGGAAAAACGTGATTTTTTTGCGACGCCATGGCGTCGCAAATTGATATATAGGCCAGATGGTCTATTTTGATGAGAATTTGCGCTGTTAAGATTTATTCTTCAGCTGACACGATTTTGAAAGCTATTCCAACCGGTTTTGAGATGTTACTACTAACCACGTGGAAAAACGTGATTTTTTGCGACGCCATGGCGTCGCAAATTGAGATATAGGCCAGATGGTCTATTTTGATGAAAATTGGCGCTGTTAAGATTTATTCTTCAGCTGACACGATTTTGAAAGCTATTTCAACCGGTTTGGAGATGTTACTACTAACCACGTGGAAAAACGTGATTTTTTGCGACGCCATGGCGTCGCAAATTGATATATAGGCCAGATGGTCTATTTTGATGAGAATTTGCGCTTTTAAGATTTATTCTTCAGCTGACACGATTTTGAAAGCTATTCCAACCGGTTTTGAGATGTTACTACTAACCACGTGGAAAAACGTGATTTTTTGCGACGCCATGGCGTCGCAAATTGAGACATAGGCCAGACGGTCAATTTTGATGAAAATTTGCGCTGTGAAGATTTATTCTACAGCTGACATGACTTTGAAAGCTATTCCAACCGGTTTTGAGATGTTACTACTAACCACGTGAAAAAACGTGATTTTTTGCGACGCCATGGCGTCGCAAATTGAGACATAGGCCAGAATGCCTATTTTGATGAAAATTGGCGCTGTTAAGATTTATTATTTAGCTGACACGACTTTGAAAGCTATTCCAACCGGTTTTGAGATGTTACTACTAACCACGTGAAAAAACGTGTTTTTTTGCGGCGCCATGGCGTCGCAAATTGAGACATAGGCCAGAATGCCTATTTTGATAAAAATTGGCGCTGTTAAGATTTATTCTTTAGCTGACACGACTTTGAAAGCTATTCCAACCGGTTTTGAGATGTTACTACTAACCACGGGAAAAAACGTGATTTTTTCCGACGCCATGGCGTCGCAACTTGAGACATAGGCCAGAATGCCTATTTTGATGAAAATTGGCGCTGTTAAGATTTATTCTCCAGCTGACATGACTTTGAAAGCTATTCCAACCGGTTTTGAGATGTTACTACTAACCACGTAGAAAAACGTGATTTTTTGCGACGCCATGGCGTCGCAAATTGAGACATAGGCCAGACGGGCAATTTTGATGAAAATGGCGCTGTTAAGATTTATTATTCAGATGACACGACTCTGAAAGCTATTCCAGCCGGTTTGGAGATGTTACTACTAACCACGTAGAAAAACGTGATTTTTTGCGACGCCATGGCGTCGCAAATTGAGACATAGGCCAGACGGGCAATTTTGATGAAAATTGGCGCTGTTAAGATTTATTATTCAGATGACACGACTCTGAAAGCTATTCCAGCCGGTTTGGAGATGTTACTACTAACCACGTGGAAAAACGTGATTTTTTGCGACGCCATGGCGTCGCAAATTGAGACATAGGACAGAATGCCTAGATGAAAATTGGCGCTGTTAAGATTTATTCTCCAGCTGACATGACTTTGAAAGCTATTCCAACCGGTTTTGAGATGTTACTACTAACCACGTGAAAAAACGTGATTTTTTGCGACGCCATGGCGTCGCAAATTGAGACATAGGCCAGAATGCCTATTTTGATGAGAATTTGCGCTGTTAAGATTTATTCTTCAGCTGACACGATTTTGAAAGCTATTTCAACCGGTTTGGATATGTTACTACTAACCACGTGAAAAAACGTGATTTTTTGCGACGCCATGGCGTCGCAAATTGAGACATAGGCCAGAATGCCTATTTTGATGAGAATTTGCGCTGTTAAGATTTATTCTTCAGCTGACACGATTTTGAAAGCTATTTCAACCGGTTTGGATATGTTACTACTAACCACGTGGAAAAACGTGATTTTTTGCGACGCCATGGCGTCGCAAATTGAGATATAGGCCAGATGGTCTATTTTGATGAAAATTGGCGCTGTTAAGATTTATTCTTCAGCTGACACGATTTTGAAAGCTATTTCAACCGGTTTGGAGATGTTACTACTAACCACGTGGAAAAACGTGATTTTTTGCGACGCCATGGCGTCGCAAATTGATATATAGGCCAGATGGTCTATTTTGATGAGAATTTGCGCTGTTAAGATTTATTCTTCAGCTGACACGATTTTGAAAGCTATTCCAACCGGTTTTGAGATGTTACTACTAACCACGTGGAAAAACGTGATTTTTTTGCGACGCCATGGCGTCGCAAATTGATATATAGGCCAGATGGTCTATTTTGATGAGAATTTGCGCTGTTAAGATTTATTCTTCAGCTGACACGATTTTGAAAGCTATTCCAACCGGTTTTGAGATGTTACTACTAACCACGTGGAAAAACGTGATTTTTTGCGACGCCATGGCGTCGCAAATTGAGATATAGGCCAGATGGTCTATTTTGATGAAAATTGGCGCTGTTAAGATTTATTCTTCAGCTGACACGATTTTGAAAGCTATTTCAACCGGTTTGGAGGTGTTACTACTAACCACGTGGAAAAACGTGATTTTTGCGACGCCATGGCGTCGCAAATTGATATATAGGCCAGATGGTCTATTTTGATGAGAATTTGCGCTGTTAAGATTTATTCTTCAGCTGACACGATTTTGAAAGCTATTCCAACCGGTTTTGAGATGTTACTACTAACCACGTGGAAAAACGTGATTTTTTGCGACGCCATGGCGTCGCAAATTGAGACATAGGCCAGACGGTCAATTTTGATGAAAATTTGCGCTGTGAAGATTTATTCTACAGCTGACATGACTTTGAAAGCTATTCCAACCGGTTTTGAGATGTTACTACTAACCACGTGAAAAAACGTGATTTTTTGCGACGCCATGGCGTCGCAAATTGAGACATAGGCCAGATGGTCTATTTTGATGAGAATTTGCGCTGTTAAGATTTATTCTTCAGCTGACACGATTTTGAAAGCTATTCCAACCGGTTTTGAGATGTTACTACTAACCACGTGGAAAAACGTGATTTTTTGCGACGCCATGGCGTCGCAAATTGAGATATAGGCCAGATGGTCTATTTTGATGAAAATTGGCGCTGTTAAGATTTATTCTCCAGCTGACATACCTTTGAAAGCTATTCCAACCGGTTTTGAGATGTTACTACTAACCACGTGAAAAAACGTGATTTTTTGCGACGCCATGGCGTCGCAAATTGAGACATAGGCCAGAATGCCTATTTTGATAAAAATTGGCGCTGTTAAGATTTATTCTTTAGCTGACACGACTTTGAAAGCTATTCAACCGGTTTTGAGATGTTACTACTAACCACGGGGAAAAAACGTGATTTTTCCGACGCCATGGCGTCGCAAATTGAGACATAGGCCAGAATGCCTATTTTGATGAAAATTGGCGCTGTTAAGATTTATTCTCCAGCTGACATGACTTTGAAAGCTATTCCAACCGGTTTTGAGATGTTACTACTAACCACGTAGAAAACGTGATTTTTTGCGACGCCATGGCGTCGCAATTGAGACATAGGCCAGACGGGCAATTTTGATGAAAATTGGCGCTGTTAAGATTTATTATTCAGATGACACGACTCTGAAAAGCTATTCCAGCCGGTTTGGAGATGTTACTACTAACCACGTGGAAAAACGTGATTTTTTGCGACGCCATGGCGTCGCAAATTGAGACATAGGACAGAATGCCTAGATGAATATTGGCGCTGTTAAGATTTATTCTCCAGCTGACATGACTTTGAAAGCTATTCCAACCGGTTTGAGATGTTACTACTAACCACGTGAAAAAACGTGATTTTTTGCGACGCCATGGCGTCGCAAATTGAGACATAGGCCAGAATGCCTATTTGATGAGAATTTGCGCTGTTAAGATTTATTCTTCAGCTGACACGATTTTGAAAGCTATTTCAACCGGTTTGGATATGTTACTACTAACCACGTGGAAAAACGTGATTTTTTGCGACGCCATGGCGTCGCAAATTGAGATATAGGCCAGATGGTCTATTTGATGAAAATTGGCGCTGTTAAGATTTATTCTTCAGCTGACACGATTTTGAAAGCTATTTCAACCGGTTTGGAGATGTTACTACTAACCACGTGGAAAAACGTGATTTTTTGCGACGCCATGGCGTCGCAAATTGATATATAGGCCAGATGGTCTATTTTGATGAGAATTTGCGCTGTTAAGATTTATTCTTCAGCTGACACGATTTTGAAAGCTATTCCAACCGGTTTTGAGATGTTACTACTAACCACGTGGAAAAACGTGATTTTTTGCGACGCCATGGCGTCGCAAATTGAGATATAGGCCAGATGGTCTATTTTGATGAAAATTGGCGCTGTTAAGATTTATTCTCCAGCTGACATACCTTTGAAAGCTATTCCAACCGGTTTTGAGATGTTACTACTAACCACGTGAAAAAACGTGATTTTTTGCGACGCCATGGCGTCGCAAATTGAGACATAGGCCAGAATGCCTATTTTGATGAAAATTGGCGCTGTTAAGATTTATTATTTAGCTGACACGACTTTGAAAGCTATTCCAACCGGTTTTGAGATGTTACTACTAACCACGTGAAAAAACGTGTTTTTTTGCGGCGCCATGGCGTCGCAAATTGAGACATAGGCCAGAATGCCTATTTTGATAAAAATTGGCGCTGTTAAGATTTATTCTTTAGCTGACACGACTTTGAAAGCTATTCCAACCGGTTTTGAGATGTTACTACTAACCACGGTGAAAAAACGTGATTTTTTAAGACGCCATGGCGTCGCAAATTGAGACATAGGCCAGAATGCTATTTTGATGAAAATTGGCGCTGTTAAGATTTATTCTCCAGCTGACATGACTTTGAAAGCTATTCCAACCGGTTTTGAGATGTTACTACTAACCACGTAGAAAAACGTGATTTTTTGCGACGCCATGGCGTCGCAATTGAGACATAGGCCAGACGGCAATTTTGATGAAAATTGGCGCTGTTAAGATTTATTATTCAGATGACACGACTCTGAAAGCTATTCCAGCCGGTTTGGAGATGTTACTACTAACACGTAGAAAAACGTGATTTTTTGCCGACGCCATGGCGTCGCAAATTGAGACATAGGCCAGACGGGCAATTTTGATGAAAATTGGCGCTGTTAAGATTTATTATTCAGATGACACGACTCTGAAAGCAATTCCAGCCGGTTGGAGATGTTACTACTAACCACGTGGAAAAACGTGATTTTTTGCGACGCCATGGCGTCGCAAATTGAGACATAGGACAGAATGCCTAGATGAAAATTGGCGCTGTTAAGATTTATTCTCCAGCTGACATGACTTTGAAAGCTATTCCAACCGGTTTGAGATGTTACTACTAACCACGTGAAAAAAACGTGATTTTTTGCGTCGCCATGGCGTCGCAAATTGAGACATAGGCCAGAATGCCTATTTTGATGAGAATTTGCGCTGTTAAGATTATTCTTCAGCTGACACGATTTTGAAAGCTATTTCAACCGGTTTGGATATGTTACTACTAACCACGTGGAAAAACGTGATTTTTTGCGACGCCATGGCGTCGCAATTGAGATATAGGCCAGATGGTCTATTTTGATGAAAATTGGCGCTGTTAAGATTTATTCTTCAGCTGACACGATTTTGAAAGCTATTTCAACCGGTTTGGAGATGTTACTACTAACCACGTGGAAAAACGTGATTTTTTGCGACGCCATGGCGTCGCAAATTGATATATAGGCCAGATGGTCTATTTTGATGAGAATTTGCGCTGTTAAGATTTATTCTTCAGCTGACACGATTTTGAAAGCTATTCCAACCGGTTTGAGATGTTACTACTAACCACGTGGAAAAACGTGATTTTTTGCGACGCCATGGCGTCGCAAATTGAGATATAGGCCAGATGGTCTATTTTGATGAAAATTGGCGCTGTTAAGATTTATTCTCCAGCTGACATACCTTGAAAGCTATTCCAACCGGTTTTGAGATGTTACTACTAACCACGTGAAAAAACGTGATTTTTTGCGACGCCATGGCGTCGCAAATTGAGACATAGGACAGAATGCCTAGATGAAAATGGCGCTGTTAAGATTTATTCTCCAGCTGACATGACTTTGAAAGCTATTCCAACCGGTTTTGAGATGTTACTACTAACCACGTGAAAAAACGTGATTTTTTGCGACGCCATGGCGTCGCAAATTGAGACATAGGCCAGAATGCCTATTTTGATGAGAAATTTGCGCTGTTAAGATTTATCTTCAGCTGACACGATTTTGAAAGCTATTTCAACCGGTTTGGATATGATACTACTAACCACGTGGAAAAACGTGATTTTTTGCGACGCCATGGCGTCGCAAATTGAGATATAGGCCAGATGGTCTATTTGATGAAAATTGGCGCTGTTAAGATTTATTCTTCAGCTGACACGATTTGAAAGCTATTTCAACCGGTTTGGAGATGTTACTACTAACCCACGTGGAAAAACGTGATTTTTTGCGACGCCATGGCGTCGCAAATTGATATATAGGCCAGATGGTCTATTTTGATGAGAATTTGCGCTGTTAAGATTTATTCTTCAAGCTGACACGATTTTTGAAAGCTATTCCAACCGGTTTTGAGATGTTACTACTAACCACGTGAAAAACGTGATTTTTTGCGACGCCATGGCGTCGCAAATTGAGATATAGGCAGATGGTCTATTTTGATGAAAATTGGCGCTGTTAAGATTTATTCTCCAGCTGACATACCTTTGAAAGCTATTCCAACCGGTTTTTGAGATGTACTACTAACCACGTGAAAAAACGTGATTTTTTGCGACGCCATGGCGTCGCAAATTGAGACATAGGCAGAATGCCCTATTTTGATGAAAATTGGCGCTGTTAAGATTTATTATTTAGCTGACACGACTTTGAAAGCTATTCACAACCGGTTTTGAGATGTTACTACTAACCACGTGAAAAAACGTGTTTTTTTGCGGCGCCATGGCGTCGCAAATTGAGACATAGGCCAGAATGCCTATTTTGATAAAAAATTGGCGCTGTTAAGATTTATTCTTTAGCTGACACGACTTTGAAAGCTATTCCAACCGGTTTTGAGATGTTACTACTAACCACGGGAAAAAACGTGATTTTTTAAGACGCCATGGCGTCGCAAATGAGACATAGGCCAGAATGCCTATTTTGATGAAATTGGCGCTGTTAAGATTTATTCTCCAGGCTGACATGACTTTGAAAGCTATTCCAACCGGTTTTGAGATGTTACTACTAACCACGTAGAAAACGTGATTTTTTGCGACGCCATGGCGTCGCAAATTGAGACATAGGCCAGACGGGCAATTTTGATGAAAATTGGCGCTGTTAAGATTTATTATTCAGATGACACGACTCTTGAAAGCTATTCCAGCCGGTTTTGGAGATGTTACTACTAACCACGTAGAAAAACGTGATTTTTTGCGACGCCATGGCGTCGCAAATTGAGACATAGGCCAGACGGGCAATTTGATGAAAATTGGCGCTGTTAAGATTTATTATTCAGATGACACGACTCTGAAAGCTATTCCAGCCGGTTTGGAGATGTACTACTAACCACGTGGAAAAACGTGATTTTTTGCGACGCCATGGCGTCGCAAATTGAGACATAGGACAGAATGCCTAGATGAAAATTGGCGCTGTTAAGATTTATTCTCAGCTGACATGACTTTGAAAGCTATTCCAACCGGTTTTGAGATGTTACTACTAACCACGTGAAAAAACGTGATTTTTTGCGACGCCATGCGTCGCAAATTGAGACATAGGCCAGAAATGCCTATTTTGATGAGAATTTGCGCTGTTAAGATTTATTCTTCAGCTGACACGATTTTGAAAGCTATTTCAACCGGGTTTGGATATGTTATACTAACCACGTGGAAAAAACGTGATTTTTTGCGACGCCATGGCGTCGCAAATTGAGATATAGGCCAGATGGTCTATTTTGATGAAAATTGGCGCTGTTAAGATTTATTCTTCAGCTGACACGATTTTGAAAGCTATTTCAACCGGTTTGGAGATGTTACTACTACCACGTGGAAAAACGTGATTTTTTGCGACGCCATGGCGTCGCAAATTGATATATAGGCCAGATGGTCTATTTTGATGAGAATTTGCGCTGTTAAGATTTATTCTTCAGCTGACACGATTTTGAAAGCTATTCCAACGGTTTTGAGATGTTACTACTAACCACGTGGAAAAAACGTGATTTTTGCGACGCCATGGCGTCGCAAATTGAGATATAGGCCAGATGGTCTATTTTGATGAAAATTGGCGCTGTTAAGATTTATTCTCCAGCTGACATACCTTTGAAAGCTATTCAACCGGTTTTGAGATGTTTACTACTAACCACGTGAAAAAAACGTGATTTTTTGCGACGCCATGGCGTCGCAAATTGAGACATAGGCCAGAATGCCTATTTTGATGAAAATTGGCGCTGTTAAGATTATTATTTAGCTGACACGACTTTGAAAGCTATTCCAACCGGTTTTGAGATGTTACTACTAACCACGTGAAAAAACGTGTTTTTTTGCGGGCGCCATGGCGTCGCAAATTGAGACATAGGCCAGATTGCCTATTTTGATAAAAATTGGCGCTGTTAAGATTTATTCTTTAGCTGACACGACTTTGAAAGCTATTCCAACCGGTTTTGAGATGTTACTACTACCACGGGAAAAAACGTGATTTTTTCCGACGCCATGGCGTCGCAATTGAGACATAGGCCAGAATGCCTATTTTGATGAAAATTGGCGCTGTTAAGATTTATTCTTCAGCTGACACGATTTTGAAAGCTATTTCAACCGGTTTGGAGATGTTACTACTAACCACGTGGAAAAACGTGATTTTTGCGACGCCATGGCGTCGCAAATTGATATATAGGCCAGATGGTCTATTTTGATGAGAATTTGCGCTGTTATGATTTATTCTTCAGCTGACACGATTTTGAAAGCTATTCCAACCGGTTTTGAGATGTTACCTACTAACCACGTGGAAAAAACGTGATTTTTTGCGACGCCATGGCGTCGCAAATTGAGATATAGGCAGATGGTCTATTTTGATGAAAATTGGCGCTGTTAAGATTTATTCTCCAGCTGACATACCTTTGAAAGCTATTCCAACCGGTTTTGAGATGTTACTACTAACCACGTGAAAAAACGTGATTTTTTGCGGACGCCATGGCGTCGCAAATTGAGACATAGGCCAGAATGCCTATTTGATGAAAATTGGCGCTGTTAAGATTTATTATTTAGCTGACACGACTTTGAAAGCTATTCAACCGTTTTGAGATGTTACTACTAACCACGTGAAAAAACGTGTTTTTTTGCGGCGCATGGCGTCGCAAATTGAGACATAGGCCAGAATGCCTATTTTGATAAAAATTGGCGCTGTTAAGATTTATTCTTTAGCTGACACGACTTTGAAAGCTATTCCAACCGGTTATGAGATGTTACTACTAACCACGGGAAAAAACGTGATTTTTTCCGACGCCATGGCGTCGCAAATTGAGACATAGGCCAGAATGCCTATTTTGATGAAAATTGGCGCTGTTAAGATTTATTCTCCAGCTGACATGACTTTGAAAGCTATTCCAACCGGTTTGAGATGTTACTACTAACCACGTGGAAAAACGTGATTTTTTGCGACGCATGGCGTCGCAAATTGAGATATAGGCCAGATGGTCTATTTTGATGAAATTGGCGCTGTTAAGATTTATTCTTCAGCTGACACGATTTTGAAAGCTAATTTCAACCGGTTTGGAGATGTTACTACTAACCACGTGGAAAAACGTGATTTTTTGCGACGCCATGGCGTCGCAAATTGATATATAGGCCAGATGGTCTATTTTGATGAGAATTTGCGCTGTTAAGATTTATTCTTCAGCTGACACGATTTGAAAGCTATTCCAACCGGTTTTGAGATGTTACTACTAACCACGTGGAAAAACGTGATTTTTTGCGACGCCATGGCGTCGCAAATTGATATATAGGCCAGATGGTCTATTTTGATGAGAATTTGCGCTGTTAAGATTTATTCTTCAGCTGACACGATTTGAAAGCTATTCCAACCGGTTTTGAGATGTTACTACTACCACGTGGAAAAACGTGATTTTTTGCGACGCCATGGCGTCGCAAATTGAGATATAGGCCAGATGGTCTATTTTGATGAAATTGGCGCTGTTAAGATTTATTCTTCAGCTGACACGATTTTGAAAGCTATTTTCAAACCGGT
>CAXIWQ010000416.1:0-52684 GCA_964036275.1 Litoditis marina | reverse complement strand
AAAATTGGACAATATGTCCACCTTTTGTCCTCAAGGATATTGAAAAACTTTCCTCGGGACAAAAATTGGACAACCTGTTTACTTTTTGTCTTCAAGAAACAAACTGGACAATCTGTCCACTTTTTGTCCTCAAGGATGTTGAAAACATTTCCTCGGGACAAAAATTGGACAACTTGTTTAATTTTTTTCTTCAGGAAACCAACTGGATAATCTGTCCACCTTTTGTTATCAAGGATGTTGAAAACATTTCCTCGGGACAAAAATTGGACAACCTGTTTATTTTTTGTCTTCAGGAAACAATATAATAATAATCTTTTACGGCAACTATTTCAGCCGTGTGCTTTATTGAGAAAATTACATAATCACACACAAATCATATATCAACCGTAGAAGGACTGTCCGTAGAGGGGTGGAGATAGGCATGGGTGAGCTTTGTAACCAGCTCATGCGGTCCGCCAGACAGATACCGCGGCGAGCGGGGATCGAACCCAGGTCTGTGGAGCGACAGCCGAACGCTAACCACTTGACCACTCGGCCAAACTGGACAATCTGTCCACTTTTTGTCCTCAAGGATATTGAAAAACTTTCCTCGGGACAAAAATTGAACAACCTGTTTACTTTTTGTCTTCAGGAAACCAACTGGACTGGACAATCTGTCCACCTTTTGTCCTCAAGGATGTTGAAAACATTACCTCGGGACAAAAATTGGACAATCTGTCCACTTTTTGTCCTCAAGGATGTTGAAAACATTTCCTCGGGACAAAAATTGGACAACCTGTTTACTTTTTGTTTTCAACATCCTTGAGGACAAAAGGTGGACAGATTGTCCAGTTGGTTTCCTGAAGACAAAAATTAAACAAGTTGTCCAATTTTTGTCCCGAGGAAATGTTTTCAACATCCTTGAGGACAAAAAGTGGACAACCTGTTTACTTTTTGTCTTCAGGAAACCAACTGGACTGGACAATCTGCCCACCTTTTGTCCGCAAGGATGTTGAAATCATTACCTCGGGACAAAAATTGGACAATCTGTTCACTTTTTGTCCTCAAGGATGTTGAAAACATTTCCTCGGGACAAAAATTGGACGACCTGTTCACTTTTTGTCTTCAGGAAACCAATTGGACAATCTGTCCACCTTTTGTCCTCAAGGATGTTGAAAACATTACCTTGGGACAAAAATTGGACAATCTGTCCACTTTCTGTCCCCAAGGATGTTGAAAACATTTCTTCGGGACAAAAATTGGACAACCTGTTTACTTTTTGTCTTCAGGAAACCAACTGGACAATCTGTCCATCTTTTGTCCTCAAGGATGTTGAAAACATTACCTCGGGATAAAAATTGGACAATCTGTCCACTTTTTGTCCTCAAGGATGTTGAAAACATTTCCTCGGGACAAAAATTGGACAACCTGTTTACTTTTTGTCTTCAGGAAACCAACTGGACAATCTGTCCACCTTTTGTCCTCAAGGATGTTGAAAACATTACCTCGGGACAAAAAGTGGACAACCTGTTTACTTTTTGTCTTCAAGTAACTAACTGGACAATCTGTCCACTTTTTGTCCTCAAGGATGTTGAAAACATTTCCTCGGGACAAAAATTGGACAACTTGTTTAATTTTTTTCTTCAGGAAACCAACTGGACAATCTGTCCACCTTTTGTCCTCAAGGATGTTGAAAACATTTCCTCGGGACAAAAATTGGACAACCTGTTTATTTTTTGTCTTCAAGAAACAAACTGGACAATCTGTCCACTTTCTGTCCTCAAGGATGTTGAAAACATTTCCTCGGGACAAAAATTGGACAACTTGTTTACTTTTTGTCTTCAGGAAACCAACTGGACAATCTGTCCACCTTTTGTCCTCAAGGATGTTGAAAACATTACCTTGGGACAAAAATTGGACAATCTGTTCACTTTTTGTCCTCAAGGATGTTGAAACATTTCCTCGGGACAAAAATTGGACGACCTGTTCACTTTTTGTCTTCAGGAAACCAACTGGACAATCTGTCCACCTTTTGTCCTCAAGGATGTTGAAAACATTACCTTGGGACAAAAATTGGACAATCTGTCCACTTTCTGTCCCCAAGGATGTTTAAAACATTTCTTCGGGACAAAAATTGGACAACATGTTTACTTTTTGTCTTCAGGAAACCAACTGGACAATCTGTCCATCTTTTGTCCTCAAGGATGTTGAAAACATTACCTCGGGACAAAAATTGGACAATATGTCCACCTTTTGTCCTCAAGGATATTGAAAAACTTTCCTCGGGACAAAAAGTGGACAACCTGTTTACTTTTTGTCTTCAAGAAACAAACTGGACAATCTGTCCACTTTCTGTCCTCAAGGATGTTGAAAACATTTCCTCGGGACAAAACTTGGACAACTTGTTTACTTTTTGTCTTCAGGAAACCAACTGGACAATCTGTCCACCTTTTGTCCTCAAGGATGTTGAAAACATTACCTTGGGACAAAAATTGGACAATCTGTCCACTTTCTGTCCCCAAGGATGTTGAAAACATTTCCTCGGGACAAAAATTGGACGACCTGTTCACTTTTTGTCTTCAGGAAACCAACTGGACAATCTGTCCACTTTTTGTCCTCAAGGATGTTGAAAACATTACCTCGGGACAAAAATTGGACAATATGTCCACCTTTTGTCCTCAAGGATATTGAAAAACTTTCCTCGGGACAAAAATTGGACAACCTGTTTACTTTTTGTCTTCAAGAAACAAACTGGACAATCTGTCCACTTTTTGTCCTCAAGGATGTTGAAAACATTTCCTCGGGACAAAAATTGGACAACTTGTTTAATTTTTTTCTTCAGGAAACCAACTGGATAATCTGTCCACCTTTTGTTATCAAGGATGTTGAAAACATTTCCTCGGGACAAAAATTGGACAACCTGTTTATTTTTTGTCTTCAGGAAACAATATAATAATAATCTTTTACGGCAACTATTTCAGCCGTGTGCTTTATTGAGAAAATTACATAATCACACACAAATCATATATCAACCGTAGAAGGACTGTCCGTAGAGGGGTGGAGATAGGCATGGGTGAGCTTTGTAACCAGCTCATGCGGTCCGCCAGACAGATACCGCGGCGAGCGGGGATCGAACCCAGGTCTGTGGAGCGACAGCCGAACGCTAACCACTTGACCACTCGGCCAAACTGGACAATCTGTCCACTTTTTGTCCTCAAGGATATTGAAAAACTTTCCTCGGGACAAAAATTGAACAACCTGTTTACTTTTTGTCTTCAGGAAACCAACTGGACTGGACAATCTGTCCACCTTTTGTCCTCAAGGATGTTGAAAACATTACCTCGGGACAAAAATTGGACAATCTGTCCACTTTTTGTCCTCAAGGATGTTGAAAACATTTCCTCGGGACAAAAATTGGACAACCTGTTTACTTTTTGTTTTCAACATCCTTGAGGACAAAAGGTGGACAGATTGTCCAGTTGGTTTCCTGAAGACAAAAATTAAACAAGTTGTCCAATTTTTGTCCCGAGGAAATGTTTTCAACATCCTTGAGGACAAAAAGTGGACAACCTGTTTACTTTTTGTCTTCAGGAAACCAACTGGACTGGACAATCTGCCACCTTTTGTCCGCAAGGATGTTGAAATCATTACCTCGGGACAAAAATTGGACAATCTGTTCACTTTTGTCCTCAAGGATGTTGAAAACATTTCCTCGGGACAAAAATTGGACGACCTGTTCACTTTTTGTCTTCAGGAAACCAATTGGACAATCTGTCCACCTTTTGTCCTCAAGGATGTTGAAAACATTACCTTGGGACAAAAATTGGACAATCTGTCCACTTTCTGTCCCCAAGGATGTTGAAAACATTTCTTCGGGACAAAAATTGGACAACCTGTTTACTTTTTGTCTTCAGGAAACCAACTGGACAATCTGTCCATCTTTTGTCCTCAAGGATGTTGAAAACATTACCTCGGGACAAAAATTGGACAATCTGTCCACTTTTTGTCCTCAAGGATGTTGAAAACATTTCCTCGGACAAAAATTGGACAACCTGTTTACTTTTTGTCTTCAGGAAACCAACTGGACAATCTGTCCACCTTTTGTCCTCAAGGATGTTGAAAACATTACCTCGGGACAAAAAGTGGACAACCTGTTTACTTTTTGTCTTCAAGTAACTAACTGGACAATCTGTCCACTTTTTGTCCTCAAGGATGTTGAAAACATTTCCTCGGGACAAAAATTGGACAACTTGTTTAATTTTTTTCTTCAGGAAACCAACTGGACAATCTGTCCACCTTTTGTCCTCAAGGATGTTGAAAACATTTCCTCGGGACAAAAATTGGACAACCTGTTTATTTTTTGTCTTCAAGAAACAAACTGGACAATCTGTCCACTTTCTGTCCTCAAGGATGTTGAAAACATTTCCTCGGGACAAAAATTGGACAACTTGTTTACTTTTTGTCTTCAGGAAACCAACTGGACAATCTGTCCACCTTTTGTCCTCAAGGATGTTGAAAACATTACCTTGGGACAAAAATTGGACAATCTGTTCACTTTTTGTCCTCAAGGATGTTGAAAACATTTCCTCGGGACAAAAATTGGACGACCTGTTCACTTTTTGTCTTCAGGAAACCAACTGGACAATCTGTCCACCTTTTGTCCTCAAGGATGTTGAAAACATTACCTTGGGACAAAAATTGGACAATCTGTCCACTTTCTGTCCCCAAGGATGTTTAAAACATTTCTTCGGGACAAAAATTGGACAACCTGTTTACTTTTTGTCTTCAGGAAACCAACTGGACAATCTGTACACCTTTTGTCCTCAAGGATGTTGAAAACATTACCTTGGGACAAAAATTGGACAATCTGTCCACTTTCTGTTTCCAAGAATGTTGAAAACATTTCTTCGGGACAAAAATTGGACAACCTGTTTACTTTTTGTTTTCAACATCCTTGAGGACAAAAGGTGGACAGATTGTCCAGTTGGTTTCCTGAAGACAAAAATTAAACAAGTTGTCCAATTTTTGTCCCGAGGAAATGTTTTCAACATCCTTGAGGACAAAAAGTGGACAACCTGTTTACTTTTTGTCTTCAGGAAACCAACTGGACTGGACAATCTGCCCACCTTTTGTCCTCAAGGATGTTGAAAACATTACCTCGGGACAAAAATTGGACAATCTGTTCACTTTTTGTCCTCAAGGATGTTGAAAACATTTCCTCGGGACAAAAATTGGACGACCTGTTCACTTTTTGTCTTCAGGAAACCAACTGGACAATCTGTCCACCTTTTGTCCTCAAGGATGTTGAAAACATTACCTTGGGACAAAAATTGGACAATCTGTCCACTTTCTGTCCCCAAGGATGTTGAAAACATTTCTTCGGGACAAAAATTGGACAACCTGTTTACTTTTTGTCTTCAGGAAACCAACTGGACAATCTGTCCATCTTTTGTCCTCAAGGATGTTGAAAACATTACCTCGGGACAAAAATTGGACAATCTGTCCACTTTTTGTCCTCAAGGATGTTGAAAACATTTCCTCGGGACAAAAATTGGACAACCTGTTTACTTTTTGTCTTCAGGAAACCAACTGGACAATCTGTCCACCTTTTGTCCTCAAGGATGTTGAAAACATTACCTCGGGACAAAAAGTGGACAACCTGTTTACTTTTTGTCTTCAAGAAACAAACTGGACAATCTGTCCACTTTCTGTCCTCAAGGATGTTGAAAACATTTCCTCGGGACAAAAATTGGACAACTTGTTTACTTTTTGTCTTCAGGAAACCAACTGGACAATCTGTCCACCTTTTGTCCTCAAGGATGTTGAAAACATTACCTTGGGACAAAAATTGGACAATCTGTCCACTTTCTGTCCCCAAGGATGTTGAAAACATTTCTTCGGGACAAAAATTGGACAACATGTTTACTTTTTGTCTTCAGGAAACCAACTGGACAATCTGTCCATCTTTTGTCCTCAAGGATGTTGAAAACATTACCTCGGGACAAAAATTGGACAATCTGTCCACCTTTTGTCCTCAAGGATATTGAAAAACTTTCCTCGGGACAAAAATTGGACAACCTGTTTACTTTTTGTCTTCAAGAAACAAACTGGACAATCTGTCCACTTTTTGTCCTCAAGGATGTTGAAAACATTTCCTCGGGACAAAAATTGGACAACTTGTTTAATTTTTGTCTTCAGGAAACCAATTGGACAATCTGTCCACCTTTTGTCCTCAAGGATGTTGAAAACATTACCTTGGGACAAAAATTGGACAATCTGTCCACTTTCTGTCCTCAAGGATGTTGAAAACATTACCTCGGGACAAAAATTGGACAATATGTCCACCTTTTGTCCTCAAGGATATTGAAAAACTTTCCTCGGGACAAAAAGTGGACAACCTGTTTACTTTTTGTCTTCAAGAAACAAACTGGACAATCTGTCCACTTTCTGTCCTCAAGGATGTTGAAAACATTTCCTCGGGACAAAACTTGGACAACTTGTTTACTTTTTGTCTTCAGGAAACCAACTGGACAATCTGTCCACCTTTTGTCCTCAAGGATGTTGAAAACATTACCTTGGGACAAAAATTGGACAATCTGTCCACTTTCTGTCCCCAAGGATGTTGAAAACATTTCCTCGGGACAAAAATTGGACGACCTGTTCACTTTTTGTCTTCAGGAAACCAACTGGACAATCTGTCCACTTTTTGTCCTCAAGGATGTTGAAAACATTACCTCGGGACAAAAATTGGACAATATGTCCACCTTTTGTCCTCAAGGATATTGAAAAACTTTCCTCGGGACAAAAATTGGACAACCTGTTTACTTTTTGTCTTCAAGAAACAAACTGGACAATCTGTCCACTTTTTGTCCTCAAGGATGTTGAAAACATTTCCTCGGGACAAAAATTGGACAACTTGTTTAATTTTTTTCTTCAGGAAACCAACTGGATAATCTGTCCACCTTTTGTTATCAAGGATGTTGAAAACATTTCCTCGGGACAAAAATTGGACAACCTGTTTATTTTTTGTCTTCAGGAAACAATATAATAATAATCTTTTACGGCAACTATTTCAGCCGTGTGCTTTATTGAGAAAATTACATAATCACACACAAATCATATATCAACCGTAGAAGGACTGTCCGTAGAGGGGTGGAGATAGGCATGGGTGAGCTTTGTAACCAGCTCATGCGGTCCGCCAGACAGATACCGCGGCGAGCGGGGATCGAACCCAGGTCTGTGGAGCGACAGCCGAACGCTAACCACTTGACCACTCGGCCAAACTGGACAATCTGTCCACTTTTTGTCCTCAAGGATATTGAAAAACTTTCCTCGGGACAAAAATTGAACAACCTGTTTACTTTTTGTCTTCAGGAAACCAACTGGACTGGACAATCTGTCCACCTTTTGTCCTCAAGGATGTTGAAAACATTACCTCGGGACAAAAATTGGACAATCTGTCCACTTTTTGTCCTCAAGGATGTTGAAAACATTTCCTCGGGACAAAAATTGGACAACCTGTTTACTTTTTGTTTTCAACATCCTTGAGGACAAAAGGTGGACAGATTGTCCAGTTGGTTTCCTGAAGACAAAAATTAAACAAGTTGTCCAATTTTTGTCCCGAGGAAATGTTTTCAACATCCTTGAGGACAAAAAGTGGACAACCTGTTTACTTTTTGTCTTCAGGAAACCAACTGGACTGGACAATCTGCCCACCTTTTGTCCGCAAGGATGTTGAAATCATTACCTCGGGACAAAAATTGGACAATCTGTTCACTTTTTGTCCTCAAGGATGTTGAAAACATTTCCTCGGGACAAAAATTGGACGACCTGTTCACTTTTTGTCTTCAGGAAACCAATTGGACAATCTGTCCACCTTTTGTCCTCAAGGATGTTGAAAACATTACCTTGGGACAAAAATTGGACAATCTGTCCACTTTCTGTCCCCAAGGATGTTGAAAACATTTCTTCGGGACAAAAATTGGACAACCTGTTTACTTTTTGTCTTCAGGAAACCAACTGGACAATCTGTCCATCTTTTGTCCTCAAGGATGTTGAAAACATTACCTCGGGATAAAAATTGGACAATCTGTCCACTTTTTGTCCTCAAGGATGTTGAAAACATTTCCTCGGGACAAAAATTGGACAACCTGTTTACTTTTTGTCTTCAGGAAACCAACTGGACAATCTGTCCACCTTTTGTCCTCAAGGATGTTGAAAACATTACCTCGGGACAAAAAGTGGACAACCTGTTTACTTTTTGTCTTCAAGTAACTAACTGGACAATCTGTCCACTTTTTGTCCTCAAGGATGTTGAAAACATTTCCTCGGGACAAAAATTGGACAACTTGTTTAATTTTTTTCTTCAGGAAACCAACTGGACAATCTGTCCACCTTTTGTCCTCAAGGATGTTGAAAACATTTCCTCGGGACAAAAATTGGACAACCTGTTTATTTTTTGTCTTCAAGAAACAAACTGGACAATCTGTCCACTTTCTGTCCTCAAGGATGTTGAAAACATTTCCTCGGGACAAAAATTGGACAACTTGTTTACTTTTTGTCTTCAGGAAACCAACTGGACAATCTGTCCACCTTTTGTCCTCAAGGATGTTGAAAACATTACCTTGGGACAAAAATTGGACAATCTGTTCACTTTTTGTCCTCAAGGATGTTGAAAACATTTCCTCGGACAAAATTGGACGACCTGTTCACTTTTTGTCTTCAGGAAACCAACTGGACAATCTGTCCACCTTTTGTCCTCAAGGATGTTGAAAACATTACCTTGGGACAAAAATTGGACAATCTGTCCACTTTCTGTCCCCAAGGATGTTTAAAACATTTCTTCGGGACAAAATTGGACAACCTGTTTACTTTTTGTCTTCAGGAAACCAACTGGACAATCTGTACACCTTTTGTCCTCAAGGATGTTGAAAACATTACCTTGGGACAAAAATTGGACAATCTGTCCACTTTCTGTTTCCAAGAATGTTGAAAACATTTCTTCGGGACAAAAATTGGACAACCTGTTTACTTTTTGTTTTCAACATCCTTGAGGACAAAAGGTGGACAGATTGTCCAGTTGGTTTCCTGAAGACAAAAATTAAACAAGTTGTCCAATTTTTGTCCCGAGGAAATGTTTTCAACATCCTTGAGGACAAAAAGTGGACAACCTGTTTACTTTTTGTCTTCAGGAAACCAACTGGACTGGACAATCTGCCCACCTTTTGTCCTCAAGGATGTTGAAAACATTACCTCGGGACAAAAATTGGACAATCTGTTCACTTTTTGTCCTCAAGGATGTTGAAAACATTTCCTCGGGACAAAAATTGGACGACCTGTTCACTTTTTGTCTTCAGGAAACCAACTGGACAATCTGTCCACCTTTTGTCCTCAAGGATGTTGAAAACATTACCTTGGGACAAAAATTGGACAATCTGTCCACTTTCTGTCCCCAAGGATGTTGAAAACATTTCTTCGGGACAAAAATTGGACAACCTGTTTACTTTTTGTCTTCAGGAAACCAACTGGACAATCTGTCCATCTTTTGTCCTCAAGGATGTTGAAAACATTACCTCGGGACAAAAATTGGACAATCTGTCCACTTTTTGTCCTCAAGGATGTTGAAAACATTTCCTCGGGACAAAAATTGGACAACCTGTTTACTTTTTGTCTTCAGGAAACCAACTGGACAATCTGTCCACCTTTTGTCCTCAAGGATGTTGAAAACATTACCTCGGGACAAAAAGTGGACAACCTGTTTACTTTTTGTCTTCAAGAAACAAACTGGACAATCTGTCCACTTTCTGTCCTCAAGGATGTTGAAAACATTTCCTCGGGACAAAAATTGGACAACTTGTTTACTTTTTGTCTTCAGGAAACCAACTGGACAATCTGTCCACCTTTTGTCCTCAAGGATGTTGAAAACATTACCTTGGGACAAAAATTGGACAATCTGTCCACTTTCTGTCCCCAAGGATGTTGAAAACATTTCTTCGGGACAAAAATTGGACAACATGTTTACTTTTTGTCTTCAGGAAACCAACTGGACAATCTGTCCATCTTTTGTCCTCAAGGATGTTGAAAACATTACCTCGGGACAAAAATTGGACAATCTGTCCACCTTTTGTCCTCAAGGATATTGAAAAACTTTCCTCGGGACAAAAATTGGACAACCTGTTTACTTTTTGTCTTCAAGAAACAAACTGGACAATCTGTCCACTTTTTGTCCTCAAGGATGTTGAAAACATTTCCTCGGGACAAAAATTGGACAACTTGTTTAATTTTTGTCTTCAGGAAACCAACTGGACAATCTGTCCACCTTTTGTCCTCAAGGATGTTGAAAACATTTCCTCGGGACAAAAATTGGACAACCTGTTTATTTTTTGTCTTCAGGAAACAATATAATAATAATCTTTTACGGCAACTATTTCAGCCGTGTGCTTTATTGAGAAAATTACATAATCACACACAAATCATATATCAACCGTAGAAGGACTGTCCGTAGAGGGGTGGAGATAGGCATGGGTGAGCTTTGTAACCAGCTCATGCGGTCCGCCAGACAGATACCGCGGCGAGCGGGGATCGAACCCAGGTCTGTGGAGCGACAGCCGAACGCTAACCACTTGACCACTCGGCCAAACTGGACAATCTGTCCACTTTTTGTCCTCAAGGATATTGAAAAACTTTCCTCGGGACAAAAATTGGACAACCTGTTTACTTTTTGTCTTCAGGAAAACCAACTGGACTGGACAATCTGTCCACCTTTTGTCCTCAAGGATGTTGAAAACATTACCTCGGGACAAAAATTGGACAATCTGTCCACTTTTTGTCCTCAAGGATGTTGAAAACATTTCCTCGGGACAAAAATTGGACAACCTGTTTACTTTTTGTTTTCAACATCCTTGAGGACAAAAGGTGGACAGATTGTCCAGTTGGTTTCCTGAAGACAAAAATTAAACAAGTTGTCCAATTTTTGTCCCGAGGAAATGTTTTCAACATCCTTGAGGACAAAAAGTGGACAACCTGTTTACTTTTTGTCTTCAGGAAACCAATTGGACAATCTGTCCATCTTTTGTCCTCAAGGATGTTGAAAACATTACCTCGGGACAAAAAGTGGACAACCTGTTTACTTTTTGTCTTCAGGAAACCAACTGGACAATCTGTCCATCTTTTGTCCTCAAGGATGTTGAAAACATTACCTCGGGACAAAAAGTGGACAACCTGTTTACTTTTTGTCTTCAAGAAACAAACTGGACAATCTGTCCACTTTCTGTCCTCAAGGATGTTGAAAACATTTCCTCGGGACAAAACTTGGACAACTTGTTTACTTTTTGTCTTCAGGAAACCAACTGGACAATCTGTCCACCTTTTGTCCTCAAGGATGTTGAAAACATTACCTTGGACAAAAATTGGACAATCTGTCCACTTTCTGTCCCCAAGGATGTTGAAAACATTTCTTCGGGACAAAAATTGGACAACATGTTTACTTTCTGTCTTCAGGAAACCAACTGGACAATATGTCCATCTTTTGTCCTCAAGGATGTTGAAAACATTACCTCGGGACAAAAATTGGACAATATGTCCACCTTTTGTCCTCAAGGATATTGAAAAACTTTCCTCGGGACAAAAATTGGACAACCTGTTTACTTTTTGTCTTCAAGAAACAAACTGGACAATCTGTCCACTTTTTGTCCTCAAGGATGTTGAAAACATTTCCTCGGGACAAAAATTGGACAACTTGTTTAATTTTTGTCTTCAGGAAACCAACTGGACAATCTGTCCACCTTTTGTCCTCAAGGATGTTGAAAACATTTCCTCGGGACAAAAATTGGACAATCTGTTCACTTTTTGTCCTCAAGGATGTTGAAAACATTTCCTCGGGACAAAAATTGGACGACCTGTTCACTTTTTGTCTTCAGGAAACCAACTGGACAATCTGTCCACCTTTTGTCCTCAAGGATGTTGAAAACATTACCTTGGGACAAAAATTGGACAATCTGTCCACTTTCTGTCCCCAAGGATGTTGAAAACATTTCTTCGGGACAAAAATTGGACAACCTGTTTACTTTTTGTCTTCAGGAAACCAACTGGACAATCTGTCCATCTTTTGTCCTCAAGGATGTTGAAAACATTACCTCGGGACAAAAATTGGACAATCTGTCCACTTTTTGTCCTCAAGGATGTTGAAAACATTTCCTCGGGACAAAAATTGGACAACCTGTTTACTTTTTGTCTTCAGGAAACCAACTGGACAATCTGTCCATCTTTTGTCCTCAAGGATGTTGAAAACATTACCTCGGGACAAAAAGTGGACAACCTGTTTACTTTTTGTCTTCAAGAAACAAACTGGACAATCTGTCCACTTTCTGTCCTCAAGGATGTTGAAAACATTTCCTCGGGACAAAACTTGGACAACTTGTTTACTTTTTGTCTTCAGGAAACCAACTGGACAATCTGTCCACCTTTTGTCCTCAAGGATGTTGAAAACATTACCTTGGGACAAAAATTGGACAACTTGTTTAATTTTTTTCTTCAGGAAACCAACTGGACAATCTGTCCACCTTTTGTCCTCAAGGATGTTGAAAACATTTCCTCGGGACAAAAATTGGACAACTTGTTTAATTTTTTCTTCAGGAAACCAACTGGACAATCTGTCCACCTTTTGTCCTCAAGGATGTTGAAAACATTTCCTCGGGACAAAAATTGGACAACCTGTTTATTTTTTGTCTTCAGGAAACAATATAATAATAATCTTTTACGGCAACTATTTCAGCCGTGTGCTTTATTGAGAAAATTACATAATCACACACAAATCATATATCAACCGTAGAAGGACTGTCCGTGGAGGGGTGGAGATAGGCATGGGTGAGCTTTGTAACCAGCTCATGCGGTCCGCCAGACAGATACCGCGGCGAGCGGGGATCGAACCCAGGTCTGTGGAGCGACAGCCGAACGCTAACCACTTGACCACTCGGCCAAACTGAACAATCTGTCCACTTTTTGTCCTCAAGGATATTGAAAAACTTTCCTCGGGACAAAAATTGGACAACCTGTTTACTTTTTGTCTTCAGGAAAACCAACTGGACTGGACAATCTGTCCACCTTTTGTCCTCAAGGATGTTGAAAACATTACCTCGGGACAAAAATTGGACAATCTGTCCACTTTTTGTCCTCAAGGATGTTGAAAACATTTCCTCGGGACAAAAATTGGACAACCTGTTTACTTTTTGTTTTCAACATCCTTGAGGACAAAAGGTGGACAGATTGTCCAGTTGGTTTCCTCAAGACAAAAATTAAACAAGTTGTCCAATTTTTGTCCCAAGGTAATGTTTTCAACATCCTTGAGGACAAAAGGTGGACAGATTGTCCAGTTGGTTTCCTGAAGACAAAAAGTGAACAGGTCGTCCAATTTTTGTCCCGAGGAAATGTTTTCAACATCCTTGAGGACAAAAAGTAAACAGATTGTCCAATTTTTGTCCCGAGGTAATGTTTTCAACATCCTTGAGGACAAAAGGTGGACAGATTGTCCAGTCCAGTTGGTTTCCTGAAGACAAAAAGTAAACATGTTGTCCAATTTTTGTCCCGAGGAAAGTTTTTCAATATCCTTGAGGACAAAAAGTGGACAGATTGTCCAGTTTGGCCGAGTGGTCAAGTGGTTAGCGTTCGGCTGTCGCTCCACAGACCTGGGTTCGATCCCCGTTCGCCGCGGTATCTGTCTGGCGGACCGCATGAGCTGGTTACAAAGCTCAGCCATGCCTATCTCCACCCCTCTACGGACAGTCCTTCTACGGTTGATATATGATTTGTGTGTGATTATGTAATTTTCTCAATAAAGCACACGGCTGAAATAGTTGCCGTAAAAGATTATTATTATATTGTTTCCTGAAGACAAAAAATAAACAGGTTGTCCAATTTTTGTCCCGAGGAAATGTTTTCAACATCCTTGAGGACAAAAGGTGGACAGATTGTCCAGTTGGTTTCAGGAAAATATTTTCTCCATTGGCGCGAACGGGCGCCAGCCATTGGCGCCAGATATAGAACATATTACTCTAATAAGTAACAAATAACTTGGAATGAATGGCCTCGACCAATTAGCACTGTTTTTTGGTTCAGAAACCCTATTTTCAATTTTGGCGCCAATTGGCGGATAAAGTACCGTTTTGGCGCAGAATATCGAAGAAATGTTGGTATCCAAGCCGTATTCGTTAACTATGTTCATAGTTCGGACTTCTGTGGAACATTTCGCTCGTAACCCTACTTGCCTGGCGTTGTTCAAATTTGGCGACACTGGGCGCCAGCGTTTGGCGCCAAATATAAAGTTACTCTAACTGGTAACAAACAACTTGGAATGAATGGCCTCGACCAATTAGCTCAATTTCTGACTGTTTTTTGGTTAAGAAACCGTATTTTCAATTTTGGCGCCAATTGGCGGATAAAGTACCGTTTTGACGCAGAATGTCGAATAAATGTTGGTATCAAAGCCGTATTCGTTAACGATGTTCATAGTTCGGACATCTGTGGAACATTTCGCTCGTTACCCTACTTGCCTGGCGTTGTTCTAATTTGGCACCACTGGGCGCCAGCGTTTGGCGCCAAACATAAAATTACTCTAATTAGTAACAAAAAACTTGGAATGAATGGCCTCGACCAATTAGCACAATTTCCGACTGTTTTTTGGTTCAGAAACCCTATTTTCAATTTTGGCGCCATTTGGCGGATAAAGTAACGTATTGGCGCAGAATGTCGAAGAAATGTTGGTATTCAAGCCGTATTCGTCAACTATGTTCATAGTTCGGACATCTGTGAAACATTTCGCTCGTTACCCTACTTGCCTGGCGTTGTTCTAATTTGGCGCCACTGGGCGCCAGTGTTTGGCGCCAAAAATAAACCATGACACCAAATTTCCAGAGAAGGCTGAGAAGCACTAATCTAACCTCTGTGCAAAATTTCGGAGCATTTCATCCATGGGAACACATATTTTCCTGCTACTGGCGCCTATTGGCGCCCGCGCCAAGCGCCAAACGAAACGTGACATCACCAAACTTCTTGGGCCGCGCTAACTTTGGGGTTTACACATGTGTGCCAAATTTCAGCCGAATTGGTCCAGTAGTGAAAAAAATAATTTTTTATGCGGACATTGGACGAGGGACGAGGGACGAGGGACAACGGAAATTTTCATAACGACACGACAGCATAAATTTTTTCAACCTTGACCGATTTTCCTAATTTTTTCACACATTATGTATTTAATAGATATCTAGCTCTCTCTGTTTTAAATTTCGAAAAAATGTTTTATTTGAAGACTTTTGTGGTTTGAAAGCCAAAAATGGGTGCGCAATGGCCAAACCAAACACAACTCACACGCAGCGCTTCGCGCTGCGCGCGATAGATTTGCAGAGTTACATTTTTCTTCTATTCACGACACCATAGAATGTGCATCTGCGACGTTGTTCCTTTAGAAATGGGAGTTGTGTCTGAATAATACAACATAATGGACAAAAAAGTCCTGTCGTGAATTCACGACATGGAGTGTTTCGACCATTGTAGACATAAAATGTTTTAAATATGTTGATATGGAGTGTTTCGACCATTGTAGACATAAAATGTTTTAAATACTCAAGGATGTTGAAAACATTACCTCGGGACAAAAATTGGACAATCTGTCCACTTTTTGTCCCCAAGGATGTTGAAAACATTTCCTCTGGCCAAACTTGAACAACCTGGTTACTTTTTGTCTTCAGGGAACCAACTGGACAATCTGTCCACTTTTTGTCCTCACATATTTCACATATTCATTCATTCACTTCGCTTCGTTCCGAGGCGGTGATCATCATACATATCACAGATCTTTGTAGAAGCAGCTTCTTCTGAGGTCTTGGTCCCTTTCCTTCATAGAAGACTTCATGGTGAACTATCGAATGCTCTTATGACATTGGTCCAGTGACATGCGAGAAACTTCTCGGAGGGAGGGGGGAGAGAACTGCTTGTGAAACATGCATTCCTGTTGGGAATACGGACCAGCGATTCCCAGTCGCGCGTGGCCCGGGTTTTCCTTCACGTCCATCAACCCGGATACCTGAATGGACACGTAGTGTGGGGATCTTGGAAACAGGGCAACGAAGAGAGACTCCGTCTACCCTCAATCCTCAAGGATATTGAAAAACTTTCCTCGGGACAAAAATTGGACAACCAGTTTACTTTTTGTCTTCAGGAAACAAACTGGACAATCTGTCCACTTTTTGTCCTCAAGGATGTTGAAAACATTTCCTCGGGACCAACATTGGACAACCTGTTTACTTTTTGTCTTCAGGAAACCAACTGGACAATCTGTCCACCTTTTGTCCTCAAGGATGTTGAAACATTACCTCGGGACAAAAATTGGACGACCTGTTTCCTTTTTGTCTTCAGGAAACCAACTGAACAATCTGTCCACCTTTTGTCCTCAAGGATGTTGAAAACATTACCTCGGGACAAAATTGGACAACCTGTTTACTTTTGTCTTCAGGAAACAAACTGGACAATCTGTCCACCTTTTGTCCTCAAGGATGTTGAAAACATTTCCTCGGGACAAAAATTGGACAATCTGTCCACCTTTTGTCCTCAAGGATGTTGAAAACATTACCTCGGGACGAAAATTGGACAATCTGTCCACTTTTTGTCCTCAAGGATGTTGAAAACATTTCCTCGGGACAAAAATTGGACGACCTGTTTCCTTTTTGTCTTCAGGAAACCAACTGGACAATCTGTCCACCTTTTGTCCTCAGGATGTTGAAAACAATACCTCGGGACAAAAATTGGACAATCTGTCCACTTTTTGTCATCAAGGATGTTGAAAACATTTCCTCGGGACAAAAATTGGACAACCTGTTTTCTTTTTGTCTTCAGGAAACCAACTGAACAATCTGTCCACCTTTTGTCCTCAAGGATGTTGAAAACATTACCTCGGGACAAAAAATTGGACAACCTGTTTACTTTTTGTCTTCAGGAAACCAACTGGACAATCTGTCCATCTTTTGTCCTCAAGGATGTTGAAAACATTTCCTCGGGACAAAAATTGGACGACCTGTTTCCTTTTTGTCTTCAGGAAACCAACTGGACAATCTGTCCACCTTTTGTCCTCAAGGATGTTGAAAACATTACCTCGGGACAAAAATTGGACAATCTGTCCACTTTTGTCATCAAGGATGTTGAAAACATTTCCTCGGGACAAAAATTGGACAACCTGTTAACTTTTTGTCTTCAGGAAACAAACTGTACAATCTGTCCACTTTTTGTCCTCACATATTTCACATATTTATTCATTCACTTCGCTTCGTTCCGAGGCGGTGATCATCATACATATCACAGATCTTTGTAGCAGCAGCTTCTTCTGAGGTCTTGGTTCCTTTCCTTCATAGAAGACTTCATGGTGGACTATCGAATGCTCTTATGACATTGATCCAGTGACATGCGAGAAACTTCTCGGAGGGAGGGGGAGAGAACTGCTTGTGAAACATGCATTCCTGTTGGGAATATGGACCAGCGATTCCCAGTCGCGCGTGGCCCGGGTTTTCCTTCACGTCCATCAACCCGGATACCTGAATGGACACGTAGTGTGGGGATCTTGGAAACAGGGCAACGAAGAGAGACTCCGTCTACCCTCAATCCTCAAGGATATTGAAAAACTTTCCTCGGGACAAAAATTGGACAACCAGTTTACTTTTTGTCTTCAGGAAACAAACTGGACAATCTGTCCACTTTTTGTCCTCAAGGATGTTGAAAACATTACCTCGGGACAAAAATTGGACAACCTGTTTACTTTTTGTCTTCAGGAAACAAACTGGACAATCTGTCCACTGGACAATCTGTCCACATTTTGTCCTCAAGGATGTTGAAAACATTACCTCGGGACAAAAATTGGACAATCTGTCCACTTTTTGTCCCCAAGGATGTTGAAAACATTTTCTCTGGCCAAACTTGAACAACCTGGTTACTTTTTGTCTTCAGGGAACCAACTGGACAATCTGTCCACCTTTTGTCCTCAAGGATGTTGAAAACATTACCTCGGGACAAAAATTGGACAATCTGTCCACTTTTTGTAATCAAGGATGTTGAAAACATTTCCTCGGGACAAAAATTGGACGACCTTTTTCCTTTTTGTCTTCAGGAAACCAACTGGGCAATCTGTCCACCTTTTGTCCTCAAGGATGTTGAAAACATTACCTTGGGACAAAAATTGGACAATCTGTCCACTTTCTGTCCCCAAGGATGTTGAAAACATTTCTTCGGGACAAAAATTGGACAACCTGTTTACTTTTTGTCTTCAGGAAACCAACTGGACAATCTGTCCATCTTTTGTCCTCAAGGATGTTGAAAACATTACCTCGGGACAAAAATTGGACAATCTGTCCACTTTTTGTCCTCAAGGATGTTTAAAACATTTCCTCGGGACAAAAATTGGACAACCTGTTTACTTTTTGTCTTCAGGAAACCAACTGGACAATCTGTCCACTTTTGTCCTCAAGGATGTTGAAAACATTACCTTGGGACAAAAATTGGACAATCTGTCCACTTTCTGTCCCCAAGGATGTTGAAAACATTTCTTCGGGACAAAAATGGACAACCTGTTTACTTTTTGTCTTCAGGAAACCAACTGGACAATCTGTCCACCTTTTGTCCTCAAGGATGTTGAAAACATTACCTTGGGACAAAAATTGGACAATCTGTCCACTTTCTGTCCACAAGGATGTTGAAAACATTTATTCGGGACAAAAATTGGACAACCTGTTTACTTTTTGTCTTCAGGAAACCAACTGGACAATCTGTCCATCTTTTGTCCTCAAGGATGTTGAAAACATTACCTCGGGACAAAAATTGGACATACTGTCCACCTTTTGTCCTCAAGGATATTGAAAACATTTCTCCGGGACAAAAATTGGACAACCAGTTTACTTTTTGTCTTCAGGAAACAAACTGGACAATCTGTCCACTTTTTGTCCTCAAGGATGTTGAAAACATTACCTCGGGACAAAAATTGGACAACCTGTTTACTTTTTGTCTTCAGGAAACAAACTGGACAATCTGTCCACTGGACAATCTGTCCACATTTTGTCCTCAAGGATGTTGAAAACATTACCTCGGGACAAAAATTGGACAATCTGTCCACTTTTTGTCCCAAGGATGTTGAAAACATTTTCTCTGGCCAAACTTGAACAACCTGGTTACTTTTTGTCTTCAGGGAACCAACTGGACAATCTGTCCACCTTTTGTCCTCAAGGATGTTGAAAACATTACCTCGGGACAAAAATTGGACAATCTGTCCACTTTTTGTCCTCAAGGATGTTGAAAACATTTCCTCGGGACAAAAATTGGACGACCTTTTTCCTTTTTGTCTTCAGGAAACCAACTGGGCAATCTGTCCACCTTTTGTCCTCAAGGATGTTGAAAACATTACCTTGGGACAAAAATTGGACAATCTGTCCACTTTTTGTCCTCAAGGATGTTTAAAACATTTCCTCGGGACAAAAATTGGACAACCTGTTTACTTTTTGTCTTCAGGAAACCAACTGGACAATCTGTCCACCTTTTGTCCTCAAGGATGTTGAAAACATTACCTTGGGACAAAAATTGGACAATCTGTCCACTTTCTGTCCCCAAGGATGTTGAAAACATTTCTTCGGGACAAAAATTGGACAACCTGTTTACTTTTTGTCTTCAGGAAACCAACTGGACAATCTGTCCATCTTTTGTCCTCAAGGATGTTGAAAACATTACCTCGGGACGAAAATTGGACAATCTGTCCACTTTTTGTCCTCAAGGATGTTTAAAACATTTCCTCGGGACAAAAATTGGACAACCTGTTTACTTTTTGTCTTCAGGAAACCAACTGGACAATCTGTCCACCTTTTGTCCTCAAGGATGTTGAAAACATTACCTTGGGACAAAAATTGGACAATCTGTCCACTTTCTGTCCCCAAGGATGTTGAAAACATTTCTTCGGGACAAAAATTGGACAACCTGTTTACTTTTTGTCTTCAGGAAACCAACTGGACAATCTGTCCACCTTTTGTCCTCAAGGATGTTGAAAACATTACCTTGGACAAAAATTGGAAATCTGTCCACTTTTTGTCCTCACATATTTCACATATTTATTCATTCACTTCGCTTCGTTCCGAGGCGGTGATCATCATACATATCACAGATCTTTGTAGCAGCAGCTTCTTCTGAGGTCTTGGTTCCTTTCCTTCATAGAAGACTTCATGGTGGACTATCGAATGCTCTTATGACATTGATCCAGTGACATGCGAGAAACTTCTCGGAGGGAGGGGGGAGAGAACTGCTTGTGAAACATGTATTCCTGTTGGGAATATGGACCAGCGATTCCCAGTCGCGCGTGGCCCGGGTTTTCCTTCACGTCCATCAACCCGGATACCTGAATGGACACGTAGTGTGGGGATCTTGGAAACAGGGCAACGAAGAGAGACTCCGTCTACCCTCAATCCTCAAGGATATTGAAAAACTTTCCTCGGGACAAAAATTGGACAACCAGTTTACTTTTTGTCTTCAGGAAACAAACTGGACAATCTGTCCACTTTTTGTCCTCAAGGATGTTGAAAACATTACCTCGGGACAAAAATTGGACAACCTGTTTACTTTTTGTCTTCAGGAAACAAACTGGACAATCTGTCCACTGGACAATCTGTCCACATTTTGTCCTCAAGGATGTTGAAAACATTACCTCGGGACAAAAATTGGACAATCTGTCCACTTTTTGTCCCCAAGGATGTTGAAAACATTTTCTCTGGCCAAACTTGAACAACCTGGTTACTTTTTGTCTTCAGGGAACCAACTGGACAATCTGTCCACCTTTTGTCCTCAAGGATGTTGAAAACATTACCTCGGGACAAAAATTGGACAATCTGTCCACTTTTTGTAATCAAGGATGTTGAAAACATTTCCTCGGGACAAAAATTGGACGACCTTTTTCCTTTTTGTCTTCAGGAAACCAACTGGGCAATCTGTCCACCTTTTGTCCTCAAGGATGTTGAAAACATTACCTTGGGACAAAAATTGGACAATCTGTCCACTTTCTGTCCCCAAGGATGTTGAAAACATTTCTTCGGGACAAAAATTGGACAACCTGTTTACTTTTTGTCTTCAGGAAACCAACTGGACAATCTGTCCATCTTTTGTCCTCAAGGATGTTGAAAACATTACCTCGGGACAAAAATTGGACAATCTGTCCACTTTTTGTCCTCAAGGATGTTTAAAACATTTCCTCGGGACAAAAATTGGACAACCTGTTTACTTTTTGTCTTCAGGAAACCAACTGGACAATCTGTCCACCTTTTGTCCTCAAGGATGTTGAAAACATTACCTTGGGACAAAAATTGGACAATCTGTCCACTTTCTGTCCCCAAGGATGTTGAAAACATTTCTTCGGGACAAAAATTGGACAACCTGTTTACTTTTTGTCTTCAGGAAACCAACTGGACAATCTGTCCACCTTTTGTCCTCAAGGATGTTGAGTGGCGGTGCTAACCAAAAACACCCCCAAATTGACGTGAATGGAGTTGCGATTTTTGCCCTACGTGAGATTTAGTGTTCAAACTTGGTATTTTTGAACTCCTCTCATGTGTAGAAACTCAAAATGTTTACCTTATTAGCATAAGTTGAAACAGTCCTGAAATAATTGAGTGGCGGTGCTAACCAAAATCACCCCCAAATTGACGTGAATGGAGTTGCGATTTTTGCCCTACGTGAGATTTAGTGTTCAAACTTGGTATTTTTGAACTCCTCTCATGTGTAGAAACTCAAAAATGTTCATCTTATTAGCATAAGTTGAAACAGTCCTGAAATAATTGAGTGGCGGTGCTAACCAAAAACACCCCCAAATTGACGTGAATGGAGTTGCGATTTTTGCCCTACGTGAGATTTAGTATTCAAACTTGGTATTTTTGAACTCCTCTCATGTGTAGAAACTTAAAAATGTTCATCTTATTTGCATAAGTTGAAACAGTCCCGAAATAATTGAGTGGCCGTGCTAACCAAAAACACCCCCAAGTTGACGTGAATGGAGTTGCGATTTTCGCCCTACGTGAGATTTAGTATTCAAACTTGGTATTTTGAACTCCTCTCATGTGTAGAAACTTAAAAATGTTCATCTTATTTGTATAAGTTGAAACAGTCCCGAAATAATTGAGTGGCGGTGCTAACCAAAAACACCCCTGTTAGATATGAAGCTTTCCCCTTGCTTCACTCCAAACTATTACAGTAGTACACGGTTTGGTATGATGTTTATTACCATGAGACCGGGTGGCATGAAGGTCTCGTACACAAGTGAGGTCTAATCAATACTCTGGGGCAGGCTAGTTGTTATCGACGCCTACACGCAGAGAGTGTAATAATGGTGGAGAGTATCAGACATGACATCCCACCCCTTCGAAAGCATGAACGTCCCCGTTCATACCTTCTCGGGAGAAGGATAAAGTTGTTTTGAAAATAAAACATGTCTAATACTTTCCATAAAACAAACATATGATCTTCACACTACCAAAAAATGACTTGTGTATACGGTATACTGTAACAATACAATCCAACTTAAAATCTATAACGTCAGGAATAACATGAAAGAAAGGTGTTCCACAATTAAACAATGTGCGAAAATTGATCTCATAGTATAATAACATGTATGTGTTCAATGGTAAAATGGCAAAAACCCAATGAAAAGTACAATACATTGTGCAAATGATATCTCGAATGTAAAACCAATAAAACCATTCGAGCTTCAGATCGACTCATTAAATTACTCACATGTTAACTGGAAAATGTAAAAAAAATTTAGGAGAAAAGACAATTAGGGCATTAACCTGGCAAAGCGGAACCTGATTATTTCGGATGTATCCCATTGTCCGTTCGTTAGATGTAGAAATGGGACTCGGCTTACAGCTTCACCGAGCTTCAGATGGACCCATATCGATAATATAGTTTATTAGAATAAAATATTGTTGATAGCCTGACGAATAGAAATAAGTAGGGAAATAGGAGGGTGTAGCGGTATAATTCGGGAGCCGTAGAATAGGAATTCTACGCCTGACCACGGTTTGTTGGAAGCACAGGTGAATGGTATGTGCAAACCATGGTCAGCCTCACCGGGAATCTCCATGTTAGATATGAAGCTTTCCCCTTGCTTCACTCCAAACTATTACAGTAGTACACGGTTTGGTATGATGTTTATTACCATGAGACCGGGTGGCATGAAGGTCTCGTACACAAGTGAGGTCTAATCAATACTCTGGGGCAGGCTAGTTGTTATCGACGCCTACACGCAGAGAGTGTAATAATGGTGGAGAGTATCAGACATGACACCCCCAAGTTGACGTGAATGGAGTTGCGATTTTCGCCCTACGTGAGATTTAGTGTTCAAACTTGGTATTTTTGAACTCCTCTCATGTGTAGAAACTCAAAAATGTTCACCTTATTAGCATAAGTTGAAACAGTCCTGAAATAATTGAGTGGCGGTGCTAACCAAAAACACCCCCAAATTGACGTGAATGGAGTTGCGATTTTCGCCCTACGTGAGATTTAGTATTCAAACTTGGTATTTTTGAACTCCTCTCATGTGTAGAAACTTAAAAATGTTCATCTTATTTGTATAAGTTGAAACAGTCCCGAAATAATTGAGTGGCGGTGCTAACCAAAAACACCCCCAAGTTGACGTGAATGGAGTTGCGATTTTCGCCCTACGTGAGATTTAGTATTCAAACTTGGTATTTTTGAACTCCCCTCATGTGTAGAAACTCAAACATGTTCATCTTATTAGCATAAGTTGAAACAGTCCCGAAATAATTGAGTGGCGGTGCTAACCAAAAACACCCCCAAATTGACGTGAATGGAGTTGCGATTTTTGCCCTACGTGAGATTTAGTGTTCAAACTTGGTATTTTTGAACTCCTCTCATGTGTAGAAACTCAAAAATGTTCATCTTATTAGCATAAGTTGAAACAGTCCCGAAATAATTGAGTGGCGGTGCTAACCAAAAACACCCCCAAATTGACGTGAATGGAGTTGCGATTTTTGCCCTACGTGAGATTTAGTGTTCAAACTTGGTATTTTTGAACTCCTCTCATGTGTAGAAACTTAAAAATGTTCATCTTATTAGCATAAGTTGAAACAGTCCTGAAATAATTGAGTGGCGGTGCTAACCAAAAACACCCCCAAATTGACGTGAATGGAGTTGCGATTTTCGCCCTACGTGAGATTTAGTATTCAAACTTGGTATTTTTGAACTCCTCTCATGTGTAGAAACTTAAAAATGTTCATCTTATTTGCATAAGTTGAAACAGTCCCGAAATAATTGAGTGGCCGTGCTAACCAAAAACACCCCCAAGTTGACGTGAATGGAGTTGCGATTTTCGCCCTACGCGAGATTTAGTGTTCAAACTTGGTATTTTTGAACTCCTCTCATGTGTAGAAACTTAAAAATGTTCATCTTATTAGCATAAGTTGAAACAGTCCCGAAATAATTGAGTGGCGGTGCTAACCAAAAACACCCCCAAATTGACGTGAATGGAGTTGCGATTTTTGCCCTACGTGAGATTTAGTGTTCAAACTTGGTATTTTTGAACTCCCCTCATGTGTAGAAACTCAAAAATGTTCATCTTATTAGCATAAGTTGAAACAGTCCCGAAATAATTGAGTGGCGGTGCTAACCAAAAACACCCCCAAATTGACGTGAATGGAGTTGCGATTTTTGCCCTACGTGAGATTTAGTGTTCAAACTTGGTATTTTTGAACTCCTCTCATGTGTAGAAACTCAAAAATGTTTACCTTATTAGCATAAGTTGAAACAGTCCTGAAATAATTGAGTGGCGGTGCTAACCAAAATCACCCCCAAATTGACGTGAATGGAGTTGCGATTTTTGCCCTACGTGAGATTTAGTGTTCAAACTTGGTATTTTTGAACTCCTCTCATGTGTAGAAACTCAAAAATGTTCATCTTATTAGCATAAGTTGAAACAGTCCTGAAATAATTGAGTGGCGGTGCTAACCAAAAACACCCCCAAATTGACGTGAATGGAGTTGCGATTTTTGCCCTACGTGAGATTTAGTATTCAAACTTGGTATTTTTGAACTCCTCTCATGTGTAGAAACTTAAAAATGTTCATCTTATTTGCATAAGTTGAAACAGTCCCGAAATAATTGAGTGGCCGTGCTAACCAAAAACACCCCCAAGTTGACGTGAATGGAGTTGCGATTTTCGCCCTAAGTGAGATTTAGTATTCAAACTTGGTATTTTTGAACTCCTCTCATGTGTAGAAACTTAAAAATGTTCATCTTATTTGTATAAGTTGAAACAGTCCCGAAAATAATTGAGTGGCGGTGCTAACCAAAAACACCCCCAAGTTGACGTGAATGGAGTTGCGATTTTCGCCCTACGTGAGATTTAGTATTCAAACTTGGTATTTTTGAACTCCTCTCATGTGTAGAAACTTAAAAATGTTCATCTTATTTGTATAAGTTGAAACAGTCCCGAAATAATTGAGTGGCGGTGCTAACCAAAAACACCCCCAAGTTGACGTGAATGGAGTTGCGATTTTCGCCCTACGTGAGATTTAGTATTCAAACTTGGTATTTTTGAACTCCCCTCATGTGTAGAAACTCAAAAATGTTCATCTTATTAGCATAAGTTGAAACAGTCCCGAAATAATTGAGTGGCGGTGCTAACCAAAAACACCCCCAAATTGACGTGAATGGAGTTGCGATTTTTGCCCTACGTGAGATTTAGTGTTCAAACTTGGTATTTTTGAACTCCTCTCATGTGTAGAAACTCAAAAATGTTCATCTTATTAGCATAAGTTGAAACAGTCCTGAAATAATTGAGTGGCGGTGCTAACCAAAAACACCCCCAAATTGACGTGAATGGAGTTGCGATTTTCGCCCTACGTGAGATTTAGTATTCAAACTTGGTATTTTTGAACTCCTCTCATGTGTAGAAACTTAAAAATGTGCATCTTATTAGCATAAGTTGAAACAGTCCCGAAATAATTGAGTGGCGGTGCTAACCAAAAACACCCCAAGTTGACGTGAATGGAGTTGCGATTTTCGCCCTACGTGGGATTTAGTGTTCAAACTTGGTATTTTTGAACTCCTCTCATGTGTAGAAACGTGAATGGAGTTGCGATTTTCGCCCTACGTGAGATTTAGTGTTCAAACTTGGTATTTTTGAACTCCTCTCATGTGTAGAAACTTAAAAATGTTTATCTTATTAGCATAAGTTGAAACAGTCCCGAAATAATTGAGTGGCGGTGCTAACCAAAAACACCCTCAAGTTGACGTGAATGGAGTTGCGATTTTCGCCCTACGCGAGATTTAGTGTTCAAACTTGGTATTTTTGAACTCCTCTCATGTGTAGAAACTTAAAAATGTTCATATTATTAGCATAAGTTGAAACAGTCCCGAAATAATTGAGTGGCGGTGCTAACCAAAAACACCCCCAAATTGACGTGAATGGAGTTGCGATTTTTGCCCTACGTGAGATTTAGTGTTCAAACTTGGTATTTTTGAACTCCCCTCATGTGTAGAAACTCAAAAATGTTCATCTTATTAGCATAAGTTGAAACAGTCCCGAAATAATTGAGTGGCGGTGCTAACCAAAAACACCCCCAAATCCCAAATTGACGTGAATGGAGTTGCGATTTTTGCCCTACGTGAGATTTAGTGTTCAAACTTGGTATTTTTGAACTCCTCTCATGTGTAGAAACTCAAAAATGTTCATCTTATTAGCATAAGTTGAAACAGTCCTGAAATAATTGAGTGGCGGTGCTAACCAAAAACACCCCCAAATTGACGTGAATGGAGTTGCGATTTTTGCCCTACGTGAGATTTAGTATTCAAACTTGGTATTTTTGAACTCCTCTCATGTGTAGAAACTTAAAAATGTTCATCTTATTTGTATAAGTTGAAACAGTCCCGAAATAATTGAGTGGCGGTGCTAACCAAAAACACCCCCAAGTTGACGTGAATGGAGTTGCGATTTTCGCCCTACGTGAGATTTAGTATTCAAACTTGGTATTTTTGAACTCCTCTCATGTGTAGAAACTTAAAAATGTTCATCTTATTTGTATAAGTTGAAACAGTCCCGAAATAATTGAGTGGCGGTGCTAACCAAAAACACCCCCAAGTTGACGTGAATGGAGTTGCGATTTTCGCCCTACGTGAGATTTAGTATTCAAACTTGGTATTTTTGAACTCCCCTCATGTGTAGAAACTCAAAAATGTTCATCTTATTAGCATAAGTTGAAACAGTCCCGAAATAATTGAGTGGCGGTGCTAACCAAAAACACCCCCAAGTTGACGTGAATGGAGTTGCGATTTTCGCCCTACGTGAGATTTAGTATTCAAACTTGGTATTTTTGAACTCCTCTCATGTGTAGAAACTTAAAAATGTTCATCTTATTTGCATAAGTTGAAACAGTCCCGAAATAATTGAGTGGCCGTGCTAACCAAAAACACCCCCAAGTTGACGTGAATGGAGTTGCGATTTTCGCCCTACGCGAGATTTAGTGTTCAAACTTGGTATTTTTGAACTCCTATCATGTGTAGAAACTTAAAAATGTTCATCTTATTAGCATAAGTTGAAACAGTCCCGAAATAATTGAGTGGCGGTGCTAACCAAAAACACCCCCAAATTGACGTGAATGGAGTTGCGATTTTTGCCCTACGTGAGATTTAGTGTTCAAACTTGGTATTTTTGAACTCCCCTCATGTGTAGAAACTCAAAAATGTTCATCTTATTAGCATAAGTTGAAACAGTCCCGAAATAATTGAGTGGCGGTGCTAACCAAAAACACCCCCAAATTGACGTGAATGGAGTTGCGATTTTTGCCCTACGTGAGATTTAGTGTTCAAACTTGGTATTTTTGAACTCCTCTCATGTGTAGAAACTCAAAAATGTTTACCTTATTAGCATAAGTTGAAACAGTCCTGAAATAATTGAGTGGCGGTGCTAACCAAAATCACCCCCAAATTGACGTGAATGGAGTTGCGATTTTTGCCCTACGTGAGATTTAGTGTTCAAACTTGGTATTTTTGAACTCCTCTCATGTGTAGAAACTCAAAAATGTTCATCTTATTAGCATAAGTTGAAACAGTCCTGAAATAATTGAGTGGCGGTGCTAACCAAAAACACCCCCAAATTGACGTGAATGGAGTTGCGATTTTTGCCCTACGTGAGATTTAGTATTCAAACTTGGTATTTTTGAACTCCTCTCATGTGTAGAAACTTAAAAATGTTCATCTTATTTGCATAAGTTGAAACAGTCCCGAAATAATTGAGTGGCCGTGCTAACCAAAAACACCCCCAAGTTGACACGTGAATGGAGTTGCGATTTTCGCCCTACGTGAGATTTAGTATTCAAACTTGGTATTTTTGAACTCCTCTCATGTGTAGAAACTTAAAAATGTTCATCTTATTTGTATAAGTTGAAACAGTCCCGAAATAATTGAGTGGCGGTGCTAACCAAAAACACCCCCAAATCCCAAATTGACGTGAATGGAGTTGCGATTTTTGCCCTACGTGAGATTTAGTGTTCAAACTTGGTATTTTTGAACTCCTCTCATGTGTAGAAACTCAAAAATGTTCATCTTATTAGCATAAGTTGAAACAGTCCTGAAATAATTGAGTGGCGGTGCTAACCAAAAACACCCCCAAATTGACGTGAATGGAGTTGCGATTTTTGCCCTACGTGAGATTTAGTATTCAAACTTGGTATTTTTGAACTCCTCTCATGTGTAGAAACTTAAAAATGTTCATCTTATTTGTATAAGTTGAAACAGTCCCGAAATAATTGAGTGGCGGTGCTAACCAAAAACACCCCCAAGTTGACGTGAATGGAGTTGCGATTTTCGCCCTACGTGAGATTTAGTGTTCAACTTGGTATTTTTGAACTCCCCTCATGTGTAGAAACTCAAAAATGTTCATCTTATTAGCATAAGTTGAAACAGTCCCGAAATAATTGAGTGGCGGTGCTAACCAAAAACACCCCCAAGTTGACGTGAATGGAGTTGCGATTTTCGCCCTACGTGAGATTTAGTATTCAAACTTGGTATTTTTGACTCCTCTCATGTGTAGAAACTTAAAAATGTTCATCTTATTTGCATAAGTTGAAACAGTCCCGAAATAATTGAGTGGCCGTGCTAACCAAAAACACCCCCAAGTTGACGTGAATGGAGTTGCGATTTTCGCCCTACGCGAGATTTAGTGTTCAAACTTGGTATTTTTGAACTCCTATCATGTGTAGAAACTTAAAAATGTTCATCTTATTAGCATAGTTGAAACAGTCCCGAAATAATTGAGTGGCGGTGCTAACCAAAAACACCCCCAAATTGACGTGAATGGAGTTGCGATTTTTGCCCTACGTGAGATTTAGTGTTCAAACTTGGTATTTTTGAACTCCCCTCATGTGTAGAAACTCAAAAATGTTCATCTTATTAGCATAAGTTGAAACAGTCCCGAAATAATTGAGTGGCGGTGCTAACCAAAAACACCCCCAAATTGACGTGAATGGAGTTGCGATTTTTGCCCTACGTGAGATTTAGTGTTCAAACTTGGTATTTTTGAACTCCTCTCATGTGTAGAAACTCAAAAATGTTTACCTTATTAGCATAAGTTGAAACAGTCCTGAAATAATTGAGTGGCGGTGCTAACCAAAATCACCCCCAAATTGACGTGAATGGAGTTGCGATTTTTGCCCTACGTGAGATTTAGTGTTCAAACTTGGTATTTTTGAACTCCTCTCATGTGTAGAAACTCAAAAATGTTCATCTTATTAGCATAAGTTGAAACAGTCCTGAAATAATTGAGTGGCGGTGCTAACCAAAAACACCCCCAAATTGACGTGAATGGAGTTGCGATTTTTGCCCTACGTGAGATTTAGTATTCAAACTTGGTATTTTTGAACTCCTCTCATGTGTAGAAACTTAAAAATGTTCATCTTATTTGCATAAGTTGAAACAGTCCCGAAATAATTGAGTGGCCGTGCTAACCAAAAACACCCCCAAGTTGACGTGAATGGAGTTGCGATTTTCGCCCTACGTGAGATTTAGTATTCAAACTTGGTATTTTTGAACTCCTCTCATGTGTAGAAACTTAAAAATGTTCATCTTATTTGTATAAGTTGAAACAGTCCCGAAATAATTGAGTGGCGGTGCTAACCAAAAACACCCCTGTTAGATATGAAGCTTTCCCCTTGCTTCACTCCAAACTATTACAGTAGTACACGGTTTGGTATGATGTTTATTACCATGAGACCGGGTGGCATGAAGGTCTCGTACACAAGTGAGGTCTAATCAATACTCTGGGGCAGGCTAGTTGTTATCGACGCCTACACGCAGAGAGTGTAATAATGGTGGAGAGTATCAGACATGACATCCCACCCCTTCGAAAGCATGAACGTCCCCGTTCATACCTTCTCGGGAGAAGGATAAAGTTGTTTTGAAAATAAAACATGTCTAATACTTTCCATAAAACAAACATATGATCTTCACACTACCAAAAAATGACTTGTGTATACGGTATACTGTAACAATACAATCCAACTTAAAATCTATAACGTCAGGAATAACATGAAAGAAAGGTGTTCCACAATTAAACAATGTGCGAAAATTGATCTCATAGTATAATAACATGTATGTGTTCAATGGTAAAATGGCAAAAACCCAATGAAAAGTACAATACATTGTGCAAATGATATCTCGAATGTAAAACCAATAAAACCATTCGAGCTTCAGATCGACTCATTAAATTACTCACATGTTAACTGGAAAATGTAAAAAAAATTTAGGAGAAAAGACAATTAGGGCATTAACCTGGCAAAGCGGAACCTGATTATTTCGGATGTATCCCATTGTCCGTTCGTTAGATGTAGAAATGGGACTCGGCTTACAGCTTCACCGAGCTTCAGATGGACCCATATCGATAATATAGTTTATTAGAATAAAATATTGTTGATAGCCTGACGAATAGAAATAAGTAGGGAAATAGGAGGGTGTAGCGGTATAATTCGGGAGCCGTAGAATAGGAATTCTACGCCTGACCACGGTTTGTTGGAAGCACAGGTGAATGGTATGTGCAAACCATGGTCAGCCTCACCGGGAATCTCCATGTTAGATATGAAGCTTTCCCCTTGCTTCACTCCAAACTATTACAGTAGTACACGGTTTGGTATGATGTTTATTACCATGAGACCGGGTGGCATGAAGGTCTCGTACACAAGTGAGGTCTAATCAATACTCTGGGGCAGGCTAGTTGTTATCGACGCCTACACGCAGAGAGTGTAATAATGGTGGAGAGTATCAGACATGACACCCCCAAGTTGACGTGAATGGAGTTGCGATTTTCGCCCTACGTGAGATTTAGTGTTCAAACTTGGTATTTTTGAACTCCTCTCATGTGTAGAAACTCAAACATGTTCATCTTATTAGCATAAGTTGAAACAGTCCCGAAATAATTGAGTGGCGGTGCTAACCAAAAACACCCCCAAATTGACGTGAATGGAGTTGCGATTTTTGCCCTACGTGAGATTTAGTGTTCAAACTTGGTATTTTTGAACTCCTCTCATGTGTAGAAACTCAAAAATGTTCATCTTATTAGCATAAGTTGAAACAGTCCCGAAATAATTGAGTGGCGGTGCTAACCAAAAACACCCCCAAATTGACGTGAATGGAGTTGCGATTTTTGCCCTACGTGAGATTTAGTGTTCAAACTTGGTATTTTTGAACTCCTCTCATGTGTAGAAACTTAAAAATGTTCATCTTATTAGCATAAGTTGAAACAGTCCTGAAATAATTGAGTGGCGGTGCTAACCAAAAACACCCCCAAATTGACGTGAATGGAGTTGCGATTTTCGCCCTACGTGAGATTTAGTATTCAAACTTGGTATTTTTGAACTCCTCTCATGTGTAGAAACTTAAAATGTTCATCTTATTTGCATAAGTTGAAACAGTCCCGAAATAATTGAGTGGCCGTGCTAACCAAAAACACCCCCAAGTTGACGTGAATGGAGTTGCGATTTTCGCCCTACGCGAGATTTAGTGTTCAAACTTGGTATTTTTGAACTCCTCTCATGTGTAGAAACTTAAAAATGTTCATCTTATTAGCATAAGTTGAAACAGTCCCGAAATAATTGAGTGGCGGTGCTAACCAAAAACACCCCCAAATTGACGTGAATGGAGTTGCGATTTTTGCCCTACGTGAGATTTAGTGTTCAAACTTGGTATTTTTGAACTCCCCTCATGTGTAGAAACTCAAAAATGTTCATCTTATTAGCATAAGTTGAAACAGTCCCGAAATAATTGAGTGGCGGTGCTAACCAAAAACACCCCCAAATTGACGTGAATGGAGTTGCGATTTTTGCCCTACGTGAGATTTAGTGTTCAAACTTGGTATTTTTGAACTCCTCTCATGTGTAGAAACTCAAAAATGTTTACCTTATTAGCATAAGTTGAAACAGTCCTGAAATAATTGAGTGGCGGTGCTAACCAAAAACACCCCCAAATTGACGTGAATGGAGTTGCGATTTTCGCCCTACGTGAGATTTAGTATTCAAACTTGGTATTTTTGAACTCCTCTCATGTGTAGAAACTTAAAAATGTTCATCTTATTTGCATAAGTTGAAACAGTCCCGAAATAATTGAGTGGCCGTGCTAACCAAAAACACCCCCAAGTTGACGTGAATGGAGTTGCGATTTTTGCCCTACGTGAGATTTAGTGTTCAAACTTGGTATTTTTGAACTCCCCTCATGTGTAGAAACTCAAAAATGTTCATCTTATTAGCATAAGTTGAAACAGTCCCGAAATAATTGAGTGGCGGTGCTAACCAAAAACACCCCCAAATTGACGTGAATGGAGTTGCGATTTTTGCCCTACGTGAGATTTAGTGTTCAAACTTGGTATTTTTGAACTCCTCTCATGTGTAGAAACTCAAAAATGTTTACCTTATTAGCATAAGTTGAAACAGTCCTGAAATAATTGAGTGGCGGTGCTAACCAAAATCACCCCCAAATTGACGTGAATAAAGAAGTTGACGTAGTTAGTATGATAGTGTCTATCATACATCCCACTTTTGAGCTTTAGACAAGTTAAGGACCTCAGTTTAGGGCGACCACCAATGAAAAGTAATCGATTGAGAGAGAAAATAATCGAAGTTCAACTCGCGATTTTGAGGGACAGATGGTCAGTAGCATCTAGTTTTTAAGAGCTAAACGTAAAGAAGTTGACGTAGTTAGTATGATAGTGTCCATCATACATCCCACTTTTGAGCTTTAGACAAGTTAAGGACCTCAGTTTAGGGCGACCACCAATGAGAAGTATTCGATTGAGAGAGAGAATAATCGAAGTTCAACTCGCGATTTTGAGGAACGGATGATCTGTAGCATCTAGTTTTTAAGAGCTAAACATAAAGAAGTTGACGTAGTTAGTATGATAGTGTCCATCATACATCCCACTTTTGAGCTTTAGACAAGTTAAGGACCTCAGTTTAGGGCGACCACCAATGAAAAGTATTCTATTGAGAGAGAGAATAATCGAAGTTCAACTCGCGATTTTGAGGAACGGATGGTCTGTAGTACCTAGTTTTTAAGAGCTAAACATAAACAAGTTGACGTAGTTAGTATGATAGTGTCTATCATACATCCCACTTTTGAGCTTTAGACAAGTTAAGGACCTCAGTTTAGGGCGACCACCAATGAGAAGTAATCGATTGAGAGAGAGAATAATCGAAGTTCAACTCGGGATTTTGAGGAACGGATGATCTGTAGCATCTAGTTTTTAAGAGCTTAACATAAAGAAGTTGACGTAGTTAGTATGATAGTGTCTATCATACATCCCACTTTTGAGCTTTAGACAAGTTAAGGACCTCAGTTTAGGGCGACCACCAATGAAAAGTAATCGATTGAGAGAGAAAATAATCGAAGTTCAACTCGCGATTTTGAGGGACAGATGGTCAGTAGCATCTAGTTTTTAAGAGCTAAACGTAAAGAAGTTGACGTAGTTAGTATGATAGTGTCCATCATACATCCCACTTTTGAGCTTTAGACAAGTTAAGGACCTCAGTTTAGGGCGACCACCAATGAGAAGTATTCGATTGAGAGAGAGAATAATCGAAGTTCAACTCGCGATTTTGAGGAACGGATGATCTGTAGCATCTAGTTTTTAAGAGCTAAACATAAAGAAGTTGACGTAGTTAGTATGATAGTGTCCATCATACATCCCACTTTTGAGCTTTAGACAAGTTAAGGACCTCAGTTTAGGGCGACCACCAATGAAAAGTATTCTATTGAGAGAGAGAATAATCGAAGTTCAACTCGCGATTTTGAGGAACGGATGGTCTGTAGTACCTAGTTTTTAAGAGCTAAACATAAACAAGTTGACGTAGTTAGTATGATAGTGTCTATCATACATCCCACTTTTGAGCTTTAGACAAGTTAAGGACCTCAGTTTAGGGCGACCACCAATGAGAAGTATTCGATTGAGAGAGAGAATAATCGGAGTTCAACTCGCGATTTTGAGGGACGGATGGTCTGTAGCATCTAGTTTTTGAGAGCTAAACATAAAGAAGTTGACGTAGTTAGTATAATAGTGTCCATCATACATCCCACTTTTGAGCTTTAGACAAGATAAGGGCCTCAGTTTAGAGCGACCACCAATGAGAAGTATTCGAATGAGAGAGAGAATAATCGAAGTTCAACTCGCAATTTTGAGGAACGGATGGTCTGTAGCACCTAGTTTTTAAGAGCTAAACATAAACAAGTTGACGTAGTTAGTATGATAGTGTCTATCATACATCCCACTTTTGAGCTTTAGACAAGTTAAGGACCTCAGTTTAGGGCGACCACCAATGAGAAGTATTCGATTGAGAGAGAAAATAATCGAAGTTCAACTCGCAATTTTGAGGAACGGATGGTCTGTAGCACCTAGTTTTTAAGAGCTAACCATAAACAAGTTGACGTAGTTAGTATGATAGTGTCTATCATACATCCCACTTTTGAGCTTTAGACAAGTTAAGGACCTCAGTTTAGGGCGACCACCAATGAGAAGTAATCGATTGAGAGAGAGAATAATCGGAGTTCAACTCGCGATTTTGAGGGACGGATGGTCTGTAGCATCTAGTTTTTAAGAGCTAAACGTAAAGAAGTTGACGTAGTTAGTATGATAGTGTCCATCATACATCCCACTTTTGAGCTTTAGACAAGTTAAGGACCTCAGTTTAGGCGACCACCAATGAGAAGTAATCGATTGAGAGAGAGAATAATCGGAGTTCAACTCGCGATTTTGAGGGACAGATGGTCAGTAGCATCTAGTTTTTAAGAGCTAAACGTAAAGAAGTTGACGTAGTTAGTATGATAGTGTCCATCATACATCCCACTTTTGAGCTTTAGACAAGTTAAGGACCTCAGTTTAGGGCGACCACCAATGAGAAGTATTCGATTGAGAGAGAGAATAATCGAAGTTCAACTCGCAATTTTGAGGAACGGATGGTCTGTAGCACCTAGTTTTTAAGAGCTAACCATAAACAAGTTGACGTAGTTAGTATGATAGTGTCTATCATACATCCCACTTTTGAGCTTTAGACAAGTTAAGGACCTCAGTTTAGGGCGACCACCAATGAGAAGTAATCGATTGAGAGAGAGAATAATCGGAGTTCAACTCGCGATTTTGAGGGACGGATGGTCTGTAGCATCTAGTTTTTAGGAGCTAAACGTAAAGAAGTTGACGTAGTTAGTATGATAGTGTCCATCATACATCCCACTTTTGAGCTTTAGACAAGTTAAGGACCTCAGTTTAGGGCGACCACCAATGAGAAGTAATCGATTGAGAGAGAGAATAATCGGAGTTCAACTCGCGATTTTGAGGGACAGATGGTCAGTAGCATCTAGTTTTTAAGAGCTAAACGTAAAGAAGTTGACGTAGTTAGTATGATAGTGTCCATCATACATCCCACTTTTGAGCTTTAGACAAGTTAAGGACCTCAGTTTAGGGCGACCACCAATGAGAAGTATTCGATTGAGAGAGAGAATAATCGAAGTTCAACTCGCAATTTTGAGGAACGGATGGTCTGTAGCACCTAGTTTTTAAGAGCTAACCATAAACAAGTTGACGTAGTTAGTATGATAGTGTCTATCATACATCCCACTTTTGAGCTTTAGACAAGTTAAGGACCTCAGTTTAGGGCGACCACCAATGAGAAGTATTCAATTGAGAGAGAAAATAATCGAAGTTCAACTCGCGATTTTGAGGGACGGATGGTCTGTAGCATCTAGTTTTTGAGAGCTAAACATAAAGAAGTTGACGTAGTTAGTATGATAGTGTCCATCATACATCCCACTTTTGAGCTTTAGACAAGTTAATGACCTCTGTTTAGGGCGACCACCAATGAGAAGTATTCGATTGAGAGAGAGAATAATCGAAGTTCAAACTCGCAATTTTGAGGAACGGATGGTCTGTAGCACCTAGTTTTTAAGAGCTAAAACATAAAGAAGTTGACGTAGTTAGTATGATAGTGTCCATCATACATCCCACTTTTGAGCTTTAGACAAGTTAAGGACCTCAGTTTAGGGCGACCACCAATGAAAAGTAATCGATTGAGAGAGAAAATAATCGAAGTTCAACTCGCGATTTTGAGAGACAGATGGTCAGTAGCATCTAGTTTTTAAGAGCTAAACGTAAAGAAGTTGACGTAGTTAGTATGATAGTGTCCATCATACATCCCACTTTTGAGCTTTAGACAAGTTAAGGACCTCAGTTTAGGGCGACCACCAATGAAAAGTAATCGATTGAGAGAGAAAATAATCGAAGTTCAACTCGCGATTTTGAGGGACAGATGGTCAGTAGCATCTAGTTTTTAAGAGCTAAACGTAAAGAAGTTGACGTAGTTAGTATGATAGTGTCCATCATACATCCCACTTTTGAGCTTTAGACAAGTTAATGACCTCTGTTTAGGGCGACCACCAATGAGAAGTATTCGATTGAGAGAGAAAATAATCGAAGTTCAACTCGCGATTTTGAGGGACAGATGGTCAGTAGCATCTAGTTTTTAAGAGCTAAACGTAAAGAAGTTGACGTAGTTAGTATGATAGTGTCCATCATACATCCCACTTTTGAGCTTTAGACAAGTTAAGGACCTCAGTTTAGGGCGACCACCAATGAAAAGTAATCGATTGAGAGAGAAAATAATCGAAGTTCAACTCGCGATTTTGAGGGACAGATGGTCAGTAGCATCTAGTTTTTAAGAGCTAAACGTAAAGAAGTTGACGTAGTTAGTATGATAGTGTCCATCATACATCCCACTTTTGAGCTTTAGACAAGTTAAGGACCTCAGTTTAGGGCGACCACCAATGAAAAGTAATCGATTGAGAGAGAAAATAATCGAAGTTCAACTCGCGATTTTGAGGGACAGATGATCAGTAGCATCTAGTTTTTAAGAGCTAAACGTAAAGAAGTTGACGTAGTTAGTATGATAGTGTCCATCATACATCCCACTTTTGAGCTTTAGACAAGTTAAGGACCTCAGTTTAGGGCGACCACCAATGAAAAGTAATCGATTGAGAGAGAAAATAATCGAAGTTTCAACTCGCGATTTTGAGGGACAGATGGTCAGTAGCATCTAGTTTTTAAGAGCTAAACGTAAAGAAGTTGACGTAGTTAGTATGATAGTGTCCATCATACATCCCACTTTTGAGCTTTAGACAAGTTAAGGACCTCAGTTTAGAGCGACCACAAATGAGAAGTATTCGATTGAGAGAGAGAATAATCGAAGTTCTACTAGCAATTTGGAGGAACGGATGGTCTGTAGCACCTAGTTTTTAAGAGCTAAACATAAACAAGTTGACGTAGTTAGTATGATAGTGTCTATCATACAACCCACTTTTGAGCTTTAGACAAGTTAAGGACCTCAGTTTAGGGCGACCACCAATGAGAAGTATTCGATTGAGAGAGAGAATAATCGGAGTTCAACTCGCGATTTTGAGGGACGGATGGTCTGTAGCATCTAGTTTTTGAGAGCTAAACATAAAGAAGTTGACGTAGTTAGTATAATAGTGTCCATCATACATCCCACTTTTGAGCTTTAGACAAGATAAGGACCTCAGTTTAGAGCGACCACCAATGAGAAGTATTCGAATGAGTGAGAGAATAATCGAAGTTCAACTCGCAATTTTGAGGAACGGATGGTCTGTAGCACCTAGTTTTTAAGAGCTAAACATAAAGAAATTGACGTAGTTAGTATGATAGTGTCTATCATACATCCCACTTTTGAGCTTTAGACAAGTTAAGGACCTCAGTTTAGGGCGACCACCAATGAAAAGTATTCGATTGAGAGAGAGAATAATCGAAGTTCAACTCGCGATTTTGAGGAACGGATGGTCTGTAACACCTAGTTTTTAAGAGCTAAACATAAAGAAATTGACGTAGTTAGTATGATAGTGTCTATCATACATCCCACTTTTGAGCTTTAGACAAGTTAAGGACCTCAGTTTAGGGCGACCACCACTGAGAAGTATTCGATTGAGAGAGAAAATAATCGAAGTTCAACTCGCAATTTTGAGGAACGGATGGTCTGTAGCACCTAGTTTTTAAGAGCTAACCATAAACAAGTTGACGTAGTTAGTATGATAGTGTCTATCATACATCCCACTTTTGAGCTTTAGACAAGTTAAGGACCCTCAGTTTAGGGCGACCACCAATGAGAAGTATTCAATTGAGAGAGAAAATAATCGAAGTTCAACTCGCGATTTTGAGGGACGGATGGTCTGTAGCATCTAGTTTTTGAGAGCTAAACATAAAGAAGTTGACGTAGTTAGTATGATAGTGTCCATCATACATCCCACTTTTGAGCTTTAGACAAGTTAAGGACCTCAGTTTAGGGCGACCACCAATGAAAAGTAATCGATTGAGAGAGAAAATAATCGAAGTTCAACTCGCGATTTTGAGGGACAGATGGTCAGTAGCATCTAGTTTTTAAGAGCTAAACGTAAAGAAGTTGACGTAGTTAGTATGATAGTGTCCATCATACATCCCACTTTTGAGCTTTAGACAAGTTAAGGACCTCAGTTTAGGGCGACCACCAACGAAAAGTAATCGATTGAGAGAGAAAATAATCGAAGTTCAACTCGCGATTTTGAGGGACAGATGGTCAGTAGCATCTAGTTTTTAAGAGCTAAACGTAAAGAAGTTGACGTAGTTAGTATGATAGTGTCCATCATACATCCCACTTTTGAGCTTTAGACAAGTTAAGGACCTCAGTTTAGAGCGACCACAAATGAGAAGTATTCGATTGAGAGAGAGAATAATCGAAGTTCTACTAGCAATTTGGAGGAACGGATGGTCTGTAGCACCTAGTTTTTAAGAGCTAACCATAAACAAGTTGACGTAGTTAGTATGATAGTGTCTATCATACATCCCACTTTTGAGCTTTAGACAAGTAAGGACCTCAGTTTAGGGCGACCACCAATGAAAAGTAATCGATTGAGAGAGAAAATAATCGAAGTTCAACTCGCGATTTTGAGGGACAGATGGTCAGTAGCATCTAGTTTTTAAGAGCTAAACGTAAAGAAGTTGACGTAGTTAGTATGATAGTGTCCATCATACATCCCACTTTTGAGCTTTAGACAAGTTAAGGACCTCAGTTTAGGGCGACCACCAATGAAAAGTAATCGATTGAGAGAGAAAATAATCGAAGTTCAACTCGCGATTTTGAGGGACAGATGGTCAGTAGCATCTAGTTTTTAAGAGCTAAACGTAAAGAAGTTGACGTAGTTAGTATGATAGTGTCCATCATACATCCCACTTTTGAGCTTTAGACAAGTTAAGGACCTCAGTTTAGAGCGACCACAAATGAGAAGTATTCGATTGAGAGAGAGAATAATCGAAGTTCTACTAGCAATTTGGAGGAACGGATGGTCTGTAGCACCTAGTTTTTAAGAGCTAAACATAAACAAGTTGACGTAGTTAGTATGATAGTGTCTATCATACAACCCACTTTTGAGCTTTAGACAAGTTAAGGACCTCAGTTTAGGGCGACCACCAATGAGAAGTATTCGATTGAGAGAGAGAATAATCGGAGTTCAACTCGCGATTTTGAGGGACGGATGGTCTGTAGCATCTAGTTTTTGAGAGCTAAACATAAAGAAGTTGACGTAGTTAGTATAATAGTGTCCATCATACATCCCACTTTTGAGCTTTAGACAAGATAAGGACCTCAGTTTAGAGCGACCACCAATGAGAAGTATTCGAATGAGTGAGAGAATAATCGAAGTTCAACTCGCAATTTTGAGGAACGGATGGTCTGTAGCACCTAGTTTTTAAGAGCTAAACATAAGAAATTGACGTAGTTAGTATGATAGTGTCTATCATACATCCCACTTTTGAGCTTTAGACAAGTTAAGGACCTCAGTTTAGGGCGACCACCAATGAAAAGTATTCGATTGAGAGAGAGAATAATCGAAGTTCAACTCGCGATTTTGAGGAACGGATGGTCTGTAACACCTAGTTTTTAAGAGCTAAACATAAAGAAATTGACGTAGTTAGTATGATAGTGTCTATCATACATCCCACTTTTGAGCTTTAGACAAGTTAAGGACCTCAGTTTAGGGCGACCACCACTGAGAAGTATTCGATTGAGAGAGAAAATAATCGAAGTTCAACTCGCAATTTTGAGGAACGGATGGTCTGTAGCACCTAGTTTTTAAGAGCTAACCATAAACAAGTTGACGTAGTTAGTATGATAGTGTCTATCATACATCCCACTTTTGAGCTTTAGACAAGTTAAGGACCTCAGTTTAGGGCGACCACCAATGAGAAGTATTCAATTGAGAGAGAAAATAATCGAAGTTCAACTCGCGATTTTGAGGGACGGATGGTCTGTAGCATCTAGTTTTTGAGAGCTAAACATAAAGAAGTTGACGTAGTTAGTATGATAGTGTCCATCATACATCCCACTTTTGAGCTTTAGACAAGTTAAGGACCTCAGTTTAGGGCGACCACCAATGAAAAGTAATCGATTGAGAGAGAAAATAATCGAAGTTCAACTCGCGATTTTGAGGGACAGATGGTCAGTAGCATCTAGTTTTTAAGAGCTAAACGTAAAGAAGTTGACGTAGTTAGTATGATAGTGTCCATCATACATCCCACTTTGAGCTTTAGACAAGTTAAGGACCTCAGTTTAGGGCGACCACCAACGAAAAGTAATCGATTGAGAGAGAAAATAATCGAAGTTCAACTCGCGATTTTGAGGGACAGATGGTCAGTAGCATCTAGTTTTTAAGAGCTAAACGTAAAGAAGTTGACGTAGTTAGTATGATAGTGTCCATCATACATCCCACTTTTGAGCTTTAGACAAGTTAAGGACCTCAGTTTAGAGCGACCACAAATGAGAAGTATTCGATTGAGAGAGAGAATAATCGAAGTTCTACTAGCAATTTGGAGGAACGATGGTCTGTAGCACCTAGTTTTTAAGAGCTAACCATAAACAAGTTGACGTAGTTAGTATGATAGTGTCTATCATACATCCCACTTTTGAGCTTTAGACAAGTTAAGGACCTCAGTTTAGGGCGACCACCAATGAAAAGTAATCGATTGAGAGAGAAAATAATCGAAGTTCAACTCGCGATTTTGAGGGACAGATGGTCAGTAGCATCTAGTTTTTAAGAGCTAAACGTAAAGAAGTTGACGTAGTTAGTATGATAGTGTCCATCATACATCCCACTTTTGAGCTTTAGACAAGTTAAGGACCTCAGTTTAGGGCGACCACCAATGAAAAGTAATCGATTGAGAGAGAAAATAATCGAAGTTCAACTCGCGATTTTGAGGGACAGATGGTCAGTAGCATCTAGTTTTTAAGAGCTAAACGTAAAGAAGTTGACGTAGTTAGTATGATAGTGTCCATCATACATCCCACTTTTGAGCTTTAGACAAGTTAAGGACCTCAGTTTAGAGCGACCACAAATGAGAAGTATTCGATTGAGAGAGAGAATAATCGAAGTTCTACTAGCAATTTGGAGGAACGGATGGTCTGTAGCACCTAGTTTTTAAGAGCTAAACATAAACAAGTTGACGTAGTTAGTATGATAGTGTCTATCATACATCCCACTTTTGAGCTTTAGACAAGTTAAGGACCTCAGTTTAGGGCGACCACCAATGAGAAGTATTCGATTGAGAGAGAGAATAATCGAGTTCAACTCGCGATTTTGAGGGACGGATGGTCTGTAGCATCTAGTTTTTGAGAGCTAAACATAAAGAAGTTGACGTAGTTAGTATAATAGTGTCCATCATACATCCCACTTTTGAGCTTTAGACAAGATAAGGACCTCAGTTTAGAGCGACCACCAATGAAAAGTATTCGAATGAGAGAGAGAATAATCGAAGTTCAACTCGCAATTTTGAGGAACGGATGGTCTGTAGCACCTAGTTTTTAAGAGCTAAACATAAACAAGTTGACGTAGTTAGTATGATAGTGTCTATCATACATCCCACTTTTGAGCTTTAGACAAGTTAAGGACCTCAGTTTAGGGCGACCACCAATGAGAAGTATTCGATTGAGAGAGAAAATAATGGAAGTTCAACTCGCGATTTTGAGGGACGGATGGTCTGTAGCATCTAGTTTTTAAGAGCTAAACATAAAGAAGTTGACGTAGTTAGTATGATAGTGTCCATCATACATCCCACTTTTGAGCTTTAGACAAGTTAAGGACCTCAGTTTAGGGCGACCACCAATGAAAAGTATTCGATTGAGAGAGAGAATAATCGAAGTTCAACTCGCGATTTTGAGGAACGGATGGTCTGTAGCACCTAGTTTTTAAGAGCTAAACATAAAGAAATTGACGTAGTTAGTATGATAGTGTCTATCATACATCCCACTTTTGAGCTTTAGACAAGTTAAGGACCTCAGTTTAGGGCGACCACCAATGAGAAGTATTCGATTGAGAGAGAGAATAATCGGAGTTCAACTCGCGATTTTGAGGGACGGATGGTCTGTAGCATCTAGTTTTGAGAGCTAAACATAAAGAAGTTGACGTAGTTAGTATAATAGTGTCCATCATACATCCCACTTTTGAGCTTTAGACAAGATAAGGACCTCAGTTTAGAGCGACCACCAATGAAAAGTATTCGAATGAGAGAGAGAATAATCGAAGTTCAACTCGCAATTTTGAGGAACGGATGGTCTGTAGCACCTAGTTTTTAAGAGCTAAACATAAACAAGTTGACGTAGTTAGTATGATAGTGTCTATCATACATCCCACTTTTGAGCTTTAGACAAGTTAAGGACCTCAGTTTAGGGCGACCACCAATGAGAAGTATTCGATTGAGAGAGAAAATAATGGAAGTTCAACTCGCGATTTGAGGGACGGATGGTCTGTAGCATCTAGTTTTTAAGAGCTAAACATAAAGAAGTTGACGTAGTTAGTATGATAGTGTCCATCATACATCCCACTTTTGAGCTTTAGACAAGTTAAGGACCTCAGTTTAGGGCGACCACCAATGAAAAGTATTCGATTGAGAGAGAGAATAATCGAAGTTCAACTCGCGATTTTGAGGAACGGATGGTCTGTAGCACCTAGTTTTTAAGAGCTAAACATAAAGAAATTGACGTAGTTAGTATGATAGTGTCTATCATACATCCCACTTTTGAGCTTTAGACAAGTTAAGGACCTCAGTTTAGGGCGACCACCAATGAAAAGTATTCGATTGAGAGAGAGAATAATCGAAGTTCAACTCGCGATTTTGAGGAACGGATGGTCTGTAACACCTAGTTTTTAAGAGCTAAACATAAAGAAATTGACGTAGTTAGTATGATAGTGTCTATCATACATCCCACTTTTGAGCTTTAGACAAGTTAAGGACCTCAGTTTAGGGCGACCACCACTGAGAAGTATTCGATTGAGAGAGAAAATAATCGAAGTTCAACTCGCAATTTTGAGGAACGGATGGTCTGTAGCACCTAGTTTTTAAGAGCTAACCATAAACAAGTTGACGTAGTTAGTATGATAGTGTCTATCATACATCCCACTTTTGAGCTTTAGACAAGTTAAGGACCTCAGTTTAGGGCGACCACCAATGAGAAGTATTCAATTGAGAGAGAAAATAATCGAAGTTCAACTCGCGATTTTGAGGGACGGATGGTCTGTAGCATCTAGTTTTTGAGAGCTAAACATAAAGAAGTTGACGTAGTTAGTATGATAGTGTCCATCATACATCCCACTTTTGAGCTTTAGACAAGTTAAGGACCTCAGTTTAGGGCGACCACCAATGAAAAGTAATCGATTGAGAGAGAAAATAATCGAAGTTCAACTCGCGATTTGAGGGACAGATGGTCAGTAGCATCTAGTTTTTAAGAGCTAAACGTAAAGAAGTTGACGTAGTTAGTATGATAGTGTCCATCATACATCCCACTTTTGAGCTTTAGACAAGTTAAGGACCTCAGTTTAGGGCGACCACCAACGAAAAGTAATCGATTGAGAGAGAAAATAATCGAAGTTCAACTCGCGATTTTGAGGGACAGATGGTCAGTAGCATCTAGTTTTTAAGAGCTAAACGTAAAGAAGTTGACGTAGTTAGTATGATAGTGTCCATCATACATCCCACTTTTGAGCTTTAGACAAGTTAAGGACCTCAGTTTAGAGCGACCACAAATGAGAAGTATTCGATTGAGAGAGAGAATAATCGAAGTTCTACTAGCAATTTGGAGGAACGGATGGTCTGTAGCACCTAGTTTTTAAGAGCTAACCATAAACAAGTTGACGTAGTTAGTATGATAGTGTCTATCATACATCCCACTTTTGAGCTTTAGACAAGTTAAGGACCTCAGTTTAGGGCGACCACCAATGAGAAGTATTCAATTGAGAGAGAAAATAATCGAAGTTCAACTCGCGATTTTGACGGATGGTCTGTAGCATCTAGTTTTTGAGAGCTAAACATAAAGAAGTTGACGTAGTTAGTATGATAGTGTCCATCATACATCCCACTTTTGAGCTTTAGACAAGTTAAGGACCTCAGTTTAGGGCGACCACCAATGAAAAGTAATCGATTGAGAGAGAAAATAATCGAAGTTCAACTCGCGATTTTGAGGGACAGATGGTCAGTAGCATCTAGTTTTTAAGAGCTAAACGTAAAGAAGTTGACGTAGTTAGTATGATAGTGTCCATCATACATCCACTTTTGAGCTTTAGACAAGTTAAGGACCTCAGTTTAGGGCGACCACCAATGAAAAGTAATCGATTGAGAGAGAAAATAATCGAAGTTCAACTCGCGATTTTGAGGGACAGATGGTCAGTAGCATCTAGTTTTTAAGAGCTAAACGTAAAGAAGTTGACGTAGTTAGTATGATAGTGTCCATCATACATCCCACTTTTGAGCTTTAGACAAGTTAAGGACCTCAGTTTAGAGCGACCACAAATGAGAAGTATTCGATTGAGAGAGAGAATAATCGAAGTTCTACTAGCAATTTGGAGGAACGGATGGTCTGTAGCACCTAGTTTTTAAGAGCTAAACATAAACAAGTTGACGTAGTTAGTATGATAGTGTCTATCATACATCCACTTTTGAGCTTTAGACAAGTTAAGGACCTCAGTTTAGGGCGACCACCAATGAGAAGTATTCGATTGAGAGAGAGAATAATCGGAGTTCAACTCGCGATTTTGAGGGACGGATGGTCTGTAGCATCTAGTTTTTGAGAGCTAAACATAAAGAAGTTGACGTAGTTAGTATAATAGTGTCCATCATACATCCCACTTTTGAGCTTTAGACAAGATAAGGACCTCAGTTTAGAGCGACCACCAATGAAAAGTATTCGAATGAGAGAGAGAATAATCGAAGTTCAACTCGCAATTTTGAGGAACGGATGGTCTGTAGCACCTAGTTTTTAAGAGATAAACATAAACAAGTTGACGTAGTTAGTATGATAGTGTCTATCATACATCCCACTTTTGAGCTTTAGACAAGTTAAGGACCTCAGTTTAGGGCGACCACCAATGAGAAGTATTCGATTGAGAGAGAAAATAATGGAAGTTCAACTCGCGATTTTGAGGGACGGATGGTCTGTAGCATCTAGTTTTTAAGAGCTAAACATAAAGAAGTTGACGTAGTTAGTATGATAGTGTCCATCATACATCCCACTTTTGAGCTTTAGACAAGTTAAGGACCTCAGTTTAGGGCGACCACCAATGAAAAGTATTCGATGAGAGAGAGAATAATCGAAGTTCAACTCGCGATTTTGAGGAACGGATGGTCTGTAACACCTAGTTTTTAAGAGCTAAACATAAAGAAATTGACGTAGTTAGTATGATAGTGTCTATCATACATCCCACTTTTGAGCTTTAGACAAGTTAAGGACCTCAGTTTAGGGCGACCACCACTGAGAAGTATTCGATTGAGAGAGAAAATAATCGAAGTTCAACTCGCAATTTTGAGGAACGGATGGTCTGTAGCACCTAGTTTTTAAGAGCTAACCATAAACAAGTTGACGTAGTTAGTATGATAGTGTCTATCATACATCCCACTTTTGAGCTTTAGACAAGTTAAGGACCTCAGTTTAGGGCGACCACCAATGAGAAGTATTCAATTGAGAGAGAAAATAATCGAAGTTCAACTCGCGATTTTGAGGGACGGATGGTCTGTAGCATCTAGTTTTTGAGAGCTAAACATAAAGAAGTTGACGTAGTTAGTATGATAGTGTCCATCATACATCCCACTTTTGAGCTTTAGACAAGTTAAGGACCTCAGTTTAGGGCGACCACCAATGAAAAGTAATCGATTGAGAGAGAAAATAATCGAAGTTCAACTCGCGATTTTGAGGGACAGATGGTCAGTAGCATCTAGTTTTTAAGAGCTAAACGTAAGAAGTTGACGTAGTTAGTATGATAGTGTCCATCATACATCCCACTTTTGAGCTTTAGACAAGTTAAGGACCTCAGTTTAGGGCGACCACCAACGAAAAGTAATCGATTGAGAGAGAAAATAATCGAAGTTCAACTCGCGATTTTGAGGGACAGATGGTCAGTAGCATCTAGTTTTTAAGAGCTAAACGTAAAGAAGTTGACGTAGTTAGTATGATAGTGTCCATCATACATCCACTTTTGAGCTTTAGACAAGTTAAGGACCTCAGTTTAGAGCGACCACAAATGAGAAGTATTCGATTGAGAGAGAGAATAATCGAAGTTCTACTAGCAATTTGGAGGAACGGATGGTCTGTAGCACCTAGTTTTTAAGAGCTAACCATAAACAAGTTGACGTAGTTAGTATGATAGTGTCTATCATACATCCCACTTTTGAGCTTTAGACAAGTTAAGGACCTCAGTTTAGGGCGACCACCAATGAGAAGTATTCAATTGAGAGAGAAAATAATCGAAGTTCAACTCGCGATTTTGAGGGACGGATGGTCTGTAGCATCTAGTTTTTGAGAGCTAAACATAAAGAAGTTGACGTAGTTAGTATGATAGTGTCCATCATACATCCCACTTTTGAGCTTTAGACAAGTTAAGGACCTCAGTTTAGGGCGACCACCAATGAAAAGTAATCGATTGAGAGAGAAAATAATCGAAGTTCAACTCGCGATTTTGAGGGACAGATGGTCAGTAGCATCTAGTTTTTAAGAGCTAAACGTAAAGAAGTTGACGTAGTTAGTATGATAGTGTCCATCATACATCCACTTTTGAGCTTTAGACAAGTTAAGGACCTCAGTTTAGGGCGACCACCAACGAAAAGTAATCGATTGAGAGAGAAAATAATCGAAGTTCAACTCGCGATTTTGAGGGACAGATGGTCAGTAGCATCTAGTTTTTAAGAGCTAAACGTAAAGAAGTTGACGTAGTTAGTATGATAGTGTCCATCATACATCCCACTTTTGAGCTTTAGACAAGTTAAGGACCTCAGTTTAGAGCGACCACAAATGAGAAGTATTCGATTGAGAGAGAGAATAATCGAAGTTCTACTAGCAATTTGGAGGAACGGATGGTCTGTAGCACCTAGTTTTTAAGAGCTAACCATAAACAAGTTGACGTAGTTAGTATGATAGTGTCTATCATACATCCCACTTTTGAGCTTTAGACAAGTTAAGGACCTCAGTTTAGGGCGACCACCAATGAGAAGTATTCAATTGAGAGAGAAAATAATCGAAGTTCAACTCGCGATTTTGAGGGACGGATGGTCTGTAGCATCTAGTTTTTGAGAGCTAAACATAAAGAAGTTGACGTAGTTAGTATGATAGTGTCCATCATACATCCCACTTTTGAGCTTTAGACAAGTTAAGGACCTCAGTTTAGGGCGACCACCAATGAAAAGTAATCGATTGAGAGAGAAAATAATCGAAGTTCAACTCGCGATTTTGAGGGACAGATGGTCAGTAGCATCTAGTTTTTAAGAGCTAAACGTAAAGAAGTTGACGTAGTTAGTATGATAGTGTCCATCATACATCCCACTTTTGAGCTTTAGACAAGTTAAGGACCTCAGTTTAGGGCGACCACCAACGAAAAGTAATCGATTGAGAGAGAAAATAATCGAAGTTCAACTCGCGATTTTGAGGGACAGATGGTCAGTAGCATCTAGTTTTTAAGAGCTAAACGTAAAGAAGTTGACGTAGTTAGTATGATAGTGTCCATCATACATCCCACTTTTGAGCTTTAGACAAGTTAAGGACCTCAGTTTAGAGCGACCACAAATGAGAAGTATTCGATTGAGAGAGAGAATAATCGAAGTTCTACTAGCAATTTGGAGGAACGGATGGTCTGTAGCACCTAGTTTTTAAGAGCTAACCATAAACAAGTTGACGTAGTTAGTATGATAGTGTCTATCATACATCCCACTTTTGAGCTTTAGACAAGTTAAGGACCTCAGTTTAGGGCGACCACCAATGAGAAGTATTCAATTGAGAGAGAAAATAATCGAAGTTCAACTCGCGATTTTGAGGGACGGATGGTCTGTAGCATCTAGTTTTTGAGAGCTAAACATAAAGAAGTTGACGTAGTTAGTATGATAGTGTCTATCATACATCCCACTTTTGAGCTTTAGACAAGTTAAGGACCTCAGTTTAGGGCGACCACCAATGAAAAGTATTCGATTGAGAGAGAGAATAATCGAAGTTCAACTCGCGATTTTGAGGAACGGATGGTCTGTAACACCTAGTTTTTAAGAGCTAAACATAAAGAAATTGACGTAGTTAGTATGATAGTGTCTATCATACATCCCACTTTTGAGCTTTAGACAAGTTAAGGACCTCAGTTTAGGGCGACCACCACTGAGAAGTATTCGATTGAGAGAGAAAATAATCGAAGTTCAACTCGCAATTTTGAGGAACGGATGGTCTGTAGCACCTAGTTTTTAAGAGCTAACCATAAACAAGTTGACGTAGTTAGTATGATAGTGTCTATCATACATCCCACTTTTGAGCTTTAGACAAGTTAAGGACCTCAGTTTAGGGCGACCACCAATGAGAAGTATTCAATTGAGAGAGAAAATAATCGAAGTTCAACTCGCGATTTTGAGGGACGGATGGTCTGTAGCATCTAGTTTTTGAGAGCTAAACATAAAGAAGTTGACGTAGTTAGTATGATAGTGTCCATCATACATCCCACTTTTGAGCTTTAGACAAGTTAAGGACCTCAGTTTAGGGCGACCACCAATGAAAAGTAATCGATTGAGAGAGAAAATAATCGAAGTTCAACTCGCGATTTTGAGGGACAGATGGTCAGTAGCATCTAGTTTTTAAGAGCTAAACGTAAAGAAGTTGACGTAGTTAGTATGATAGTGTCCATCATACATCCCACTTTTGAGCTTTAGACAAGTTAAGGACCTCAGTTTAGGGCGACCACCAACGAAAAGTAATCGATTGAGAGAGAAAATAATCGAAGTTCAACTCGCGATTTTGAGGGACAGATGGTCAGTAGCATCTAGTTTTTAAGAGCTAAACGTAAAGAAGTTGACGTAGTTAGTATGATAGTGTCCATCATACATCCCACTTTTGAGCTTTAGACAAGTTAAGGACCTCAGTTTAGAGCGACCACAAATGAGAAGTATTCGATTGAGAGAGAGAATAATCGAAGTTCTACTAGCAATTTGGAGGAACGGATGGTCTGTAGCACCTAGTTTTTAAGAGCTAACCATAAACAAGTTGACGTAGTTAGTATGATAGTGTCTATCATACATCCCACTTTTGAGCTTTAGACAAGTTAAGGACCTCAGTTTAGGGCGACCACCAATGAGAAGTATTCAATTGAGAGAGAAAATAATCGAAGTTCAACTCGCGATTTTGAGGGACGGATGGTCTGTAGCATCTAGTTTTTGAGAGCTAAACATAAAGAAGTTGACGTAGTTAGTATGATAGTGTCCATCATACATCCCACTTTTGAGCTTTAGACAAGTTAAGGACCTCAGTTTAGGGCGACCACCAATGAAAAGTAATCGATTGAGAGAGAAAATAATCGAAGTTCAACTCGCGATTTTGAGGGACAGATGGTCAGTAGCATCTAGTTTTTAAGAGCTAAACGTAAAGAAGTTGACGTAGTTAGTATGATAGTGTCCATCATACATCCCACTTTTGAGCTTTAGACAAGTTAAGGACCTCAGTTTAGGGCGACCACCAATGAAAAGTAATCGATTGAGAGAGAAAATAATCGAAGTTCAACTCGCGATTTTGAGGGACAGATGGTCAGTAGCATCTAGTTTTTAAGAGCTAAACGTAAAGAAGTTGACGTAGTTAGTATGATAGTGTCCATCATACATCCCACTTTTGAGCTTTAGACAAGTTAAGGACCTCAGTTTAGAGCGACCACAAATGAGAAGTATTCGATTGAGAGAGAGAATAATCGAAGTTCTACTAGCAATTTGGAGGAACGGATGGTCTGTAGCACCTAGTTTTTAAGAGCTAAACATAAACAAGTTGACGTAGTTAGTATGATAGTGTCTATCATACATCCCACTTTTGAGCTTTAGACAAGTTAAGGACCTCAGTTTAGGGCGACCACCAATGAGAAGTATTCGATTGAGAGAGAGAATAATCGGAGTTCAACTCGCGATTTTGAGGGACGGATGGTCTGTAGCATCTAGTTTTTGAGAGCTAAACATAAAGAAGTTGACGTAGTTAGTATAATAGTGTCCATCATACATCCCACTTTTGAGCTTTAGACAAGATAAGGACCTCAGTTTAGAGCGACCACCAATGAAAAGTATTCGAATGAGAGAGAGAATAATCGAAGTTCAACTCGCAATTTTGAGGAACGGATGGTCTGTAGCACCTAGTTTTTAAGAGATAAACATAAACAAGTTGACGTAGTTAGTATGATAGTGTCTATCATACATCCCACTTTTGAGCTTTAGACAAGTTAAGGACCTCAGTTTAGGGCGACCACCAATGAGAAGTATTCGATTGAGAGAGAAAATAATGGAAGTTCAACTCGCGATTTTGAGGGACGGATGGTCTGTAGCATCTAGTTTTTAAGAGCTAAACATAAAGAAGTTGACGTAGTTAGTATGATAGTGTCCATCATACATCCCACTTTTGAGCTTTAGACAAGTTAAGGACCTCAGTTTAGGGCGACCACCAATGAAAAGTATTCGATTGAGAGAGAGAATAATCGAAGTTCAACTCGCGATTTTGAGGAACGGATGGTCTGTAACACCTAGTTTTTAAGAGCTAAACATAAAGAAATTGACGTAGTTAGTATGATAGTGTCTATCATACATCCCACTTTTGAGCTTTAGACAAGTTAAGGACCTCAGTTTAGGGCGACCACCAATGAGAAGTATTCAATTGAGAGAGAAAATAATCGAAGTTCAACTCGCGATTTTGAGGGACGGATGGTCTGTAGCATCTAGTTTTTGAGAGCTAAACATAAAGAAGTTGACGTAGTTAGTATGATAGTGTCCATCATACATCCCACTTTTGAGCTTTAGACAAGTTAAGGACCTCAGTTTAGGGCGACCACCAATGAGAAGTATTCGATTGAGAGAGAAAATAATGGAAGTTCAACTCGCGATTTTGAGGGACGGATGGTCTGTAGCATCTAGTTTTTAAGAGCTAAACATAAAGAAGTTGACGTAGTTAGTATGATAGTGTCCATCATACATCCCACTTTTGAGCTTTAGACAAGTTAAGGACCTCAGTTTAGGGCGACCACCAATGAAAAGTATTCGATTGAGAGAGAGAATAATCGAAGTTCAACTCGCGATTTTGAGGAACGGATGGTCTGTAACACCTAGTTTTTAAGAGCTAAACATAAAGAAATTGACGTAGTTAGTATGATAGTGTCTATCATACATCCCACTTTTGAGCTTTAGACAAGTTAAGGACCTCAGTTTAGGGCGACCACCAATGAGAAGTATTCAATTGAGAGAGAAAATATCGAAGTTCAACTCGCGATTTTGAGGGACGGATGGTCTGTAGCATCTAGTTTTTGAGAGCTAAACATAAAGAAGTTGACGTAGTTAGTATGATAGTGTCCATCATACATCCCACTTTGAGCTTTAGACAAGTTAAGGACCTCAGTTTAGGGCGACCACCAATGAAAAGTAATCGATTGAGAGAGAAAATAATCGAAGTTCAACTCGCGATTTTGAGGGACAGATGGTCAGTAGCATCTAGTTTTTAAGAGCTAAACGTAAAGAAGTTGACGTAGTTAGTATGATAGTGTCCATCATACATCCCACTTTTGAGCTTTAGACAAGTTAAGGACCTCAGTTTAGGGCG